>JALLOT010003014.1:0-11851 GCA_036939595.1 Thalassiosira livingstoniorum | reverse complement strand
GATTATATTCTTCATCTTACCTGGACATTTCTTGTCCAACCACACAAAGGGAAGCTATCTTGGGTATGTTTGGCCATAGCAACACACATGGTCCTTCGATTTTGTTGAGGTGACTTTCAATGTAACGTTGAACAAGGAACATTGGAGCTCAGTGTGAACTATTTTCTAAATGCATAGCATGTTAATCTGTGGTAGCTGCACTGGAAACATTGATATTTTACCATAAGAATGTCATGCAAAATGTGGATTAATTGGTATTCTGTCAAAACTGACCATTTTGTTACTGAATGAATCACAAGAGCCACCATGTAGAAACAACAGATTTTGCCTCTATAGCTGTGTGCTCAGTTAGATCTCTCAACTCTCAACAACAACACCTCTTACCACCATTCCAGTCACCAAGACATCAGATTATGAGCACTTCAGAGATCAGATAAGAGATTGCTCTGAAAATAACTTCATGATCCAGTAACCATCTCAATCAAATGATATTTCAACAAAAATTGATTAGAGATTGAACAAATAATTTCCAAAAAAGAGACAGCCCTGCAATGAGAAAGAAAGCCATGGCATCCACAAAGGTAACACAGACATACTCTCCGATATCAACAAGTCTATTTACATGAGACATAATCTTACATGGTGTTCAACATCAAAAGTTATACTGAGCATTCTATTTCAAGTAAACCACTCACTACTCTGATGGGATCACTCAAAACATTTTCTCAGTTGCTGGAAAAAATGTCCACTCAATTTTAAAATAAGAAGAGTATGGAACACTCTCAGTGGAATCAGAAGTGTATGAGCAAGTTCAAACAAGGACAAATTATCTGATTGCAAATTGCAAAAGTCAGTTGGTGTGGGACTGCACATAATGCCCAGTTACTGTACAAAGGAGTCTCTTGCGCAACAGACACATCCAGGATTCCACTGTCCATTGGCACCAGGTCTGATAGCAAATGGACTTGCAAGAATTCTTGATAAGATTCCCAAATCTAGAACTGCTTGAATGATCATCAAAATCAAGTTGGACTTGAAATAATTACAATAGGTGCCACAGACCATGCCATTATACAAAGAACGTAACTACCCTTCGGGCATGTTATCCTGAAATATCTCATTAGGATGCTGGAGCATGGAGCTGTTTGATGTTGCCAGGCATATCCAAGTGGCATTGAAGAAATCAAGCTTTGCACATATGCATAATGAAATTGAGCCTATGACATAGTATTTAGAAACAAAGACTAACTCAAACAAATCAAAAAAGTAGATGGTGCAATGAGAGCAGCACAAATGCTAAAGTATTTGATTCGTCAGCCATGGTCGGAGTTGCAGCTTTGACAGTTACTCACAAGCTGTCAGTTTTGTTCACTAACCCTCCATCGTCCTGTTGGGACCGAAAATTAGAAAATGAACTTGTGAAACTGTTGGAAAAATGAAGCCTCATACGAACAGCCCTCAATCCAAACGCAAAAAAATAGCATAGCATTCCTAGTTTACATTATTTCTTACTAATCTGCTTATTAGCTGTAGCAGTATTTCATCATCAGCTGCTATCTGTGGAAAACATTCTGCCGAATGTATTCGTCGCTGAGATTGAATCGCGTTATGGTACCAGCGACAGTTCCATCGTATTTGACAACAGGCAAATGTCTCAAACCCATACTGGTAAAGATATCGAACACTCTGGATAGTGGCATTTCCTCCTGGACGCAGATGGCGCACTTGTTCATGATAGAGCCGACGTCAACGTCAAAAAATCGCTCCCTTTTCGGAATAGAAACTGCGATCCACCCATTTACTTTCTTCAATATTGTCCTTTCTCCGTTCACTTCCCGATCGCTCGGCCGATTCATTATAAATGATCGATAGAGCCCATCATCTCTGTGGAGAATTTGGTTTGCCAGTGTAGAATAAACACTTTCGATGTCGGCATTGTTTGAGACACCGCTTGAATCCAAATCCGAGTTTTCCTCGTCAGTTGACTGAGTATAAAGTTTGTGTTCTAGTGCTCCTATCAATTGGTCGCGCCTGACTATTCCTAGATAGCACTTACTCCTTTTATCCACTACGGGGAATGCACCATAAGGCTGGAGGGTTTTAGGTGTTGAGGGTCGTACGTTGTAAGAGGGAGGGTTGCCACCAGTCGTGAGAGATGTGGGGTCGATTTAGACGTGAGATCATTGATGCAAAATAGTTACCTTTGTAGCAAGCAGGTCTTCAATAAAACCTGCATATGTTTTGGAATCAATTGTTGTAGCATTCGTCATGACATTTTTTGCTGTTAACATGTCGAATTGCGGCTTCGCCTCATGTTTAAGGTAGGGATATTCTCTGAGTTCCATCAAATGCTCGTAAATTCCATCAGACAATAAGTCACCCACAGTGCGTGCACAGACGACTGTGATGATGACTGGAATGAGACTTTTTGTATTCCCAGTTCCCTCCATGAGTATTACGCAAAGACTCACGATGTTCCGTTGGGAGCCGGCAAGAAAGGCCGCTGCGCCGATCAAAGCAAAATCACTTGGATGTACATGAGGTATGTAATATTTTTTGATTAAGACACCAGCAAAGCCTCCAAGAGAACTTCCTGTCAACACGGATGGCATAAACATGCCGGTAGGAAGAGCGACTCCAAATGTGATAATCATGAGAAGGAAAAATAGCAGCCCCAGAGTGAGAAGAGTGGTTGGTGTGAAATCTTCAGGGTCTGTTAAAATGTCTTTGATGCTGCCTTCTCTAGAACCAAATAACAAACTGCCCATTTCGGAGACTTCGCCAGGAGGGCAGTTGTATCGATGGATGAAACGTTGCTCGTCATCACTGTCTCTTTGTCTGCACGTCCCGAATAAAGCAGCTGTTATCATGGTGCCAGAAGTAAGTAGACTTAGGAAAGAGCTCTCAACGAGTTTTAATGCAACGACTTTCCACGCTTGCTTGAACTGGCCGTAAAACTGCTTTCGTAGCTTATTCAAATGTGCATTCATCATGTTGAATATTGATCCAAGTATTCCGCCAATCGTGCCTAACACTATGTAAAGAGGTATTTCGTTGAACTGAGTTAGTAGAGATTCAGCTGTACTCCCAATCTCAAGGGAAAGCATGCTGTACCTCGTCAAATTTCCGTAGTATATGGCGATGCAAAATGTTGCAAATGCGGTTGCAGTCAACGTCGGAAACAAAAGATCGTGGTTGAAGAAGCTGCTTGCTTCTTCCATGGAGTAAAGAAGACCCCCTACAGGCGCACCAAATGCTGCTGCAAATCCAGCAGCTGCCCCAATAGAAATTAAATGACGCCGCTCCAAATCATTTCGGAAAAATGACAAGTAGTGCATCAGCTGCGATCTGAAGTTTTTCTGTTGATATTCATGGGTATGCTCTCTAAAATAATCATCCCCGCTCGAGTAGTCAGATTTTCTCAGGCAAGAACTCGAAGTAATTTGCTGCAATTTAGTCAGCGATGCCCCCAAAATCGCTCCCAGATGCACAATAGGGCCCTCAGGTCCGACCACAAGACCACTACTCACGCCCAATACGGTCCCCAAGAGTTTAATAAAATACAATCTCAAACCCGCGAATTGTCCAACTCTCACGCCATTCAAATATGCCTTGACTTCGGGCAAACCAGACCCCACGGCCATTGGAGCAAACAGCACACAGAGTGCAGTGGATAGAAGAACCAAACAAAGATTATACCCCATATAAAATGCATAAATCCCCCCAAGCCCATATCGTGAAAGGACATCAAAATACGTGAGCTTGTGATAATATTTCAGAGTTTCTTCTTCCGTATAAGACCCAAACACATATTGCATCTGGCAATTCAGCCGAGCAACACGAAATTCCACCAGTTTGTCCACAAAATGCACAATTATAACGGCAGTGATTCCGGTGGTCAAGCCGACAAGTGCAACGAGTATCCATCTCGTTATGGAAATGTAAATAAATTTTGTGTTCGATTTTGCAGTTTTTATGCTGTAGCTGTTGATGATGCGGTCAAAGTTGAGTGATTCGAATTTGGGTGGAGTAATTTGAGAGTTGTTGGTTGTCGTGTCATCGCCTGAGCTGTGGTTTGTGGATAGCAGAGGTGTTGTGTCATTAGGACGTTTTCTCGCGGTCATTGTGAATATTATTTGAGAGCAATTTTAGGTAGTTTCCTCCGTTTTTCAAATGTAGTCGATAAGTCTCAGTAGATACTTGTTCTGAGCACCGTACATCTTCCGTGCATAAAAAAATATCTTCGTCTGTGACGCCAGAAGCTGGGCGTAAAAATAGTATCTCTAGGGTTCTGCTTTTTTCGTGGTGCAATTAATCTTGATCTTGAACAACTTGAAAAAGGAACAATACTCAGCCATGCATCAGCCATGAATTTGATTTAAGGCCATTTCAAATGGGATCAACATTGTCGTGGAGTTTGGAAGCCAGCCCATGAGCTTGCAATCCGCAGCAGTGAAAACTGGAAACCCTCGTAGGAGTATCTCGTATTGCCGCTTGTGTGCCTTGGCGTGCCACTCACCAGTCTCCTGCCACTCATCTTACGTTGAAATGAGCACCATGCCACCGTCTAGGCAGCCAACAAGCAATCTTCAATCTTCGTTCATATCACCAAAGTGGTTCAATACCCAGATTATCTTTTCTCTGAAGAAAGCACCTTTTACCAGCGAAAGCTATCATGGAGCAGAGACTCCTATGCATGAAGGGTCAGGGGATAATGGGCGGCGAAAGGCGGCGAATCAGTCGTATCATGAGGGCTGAGAGCACAGGCAGCATGCATTGTGTGTTGTGTGGTAAGTCGTACATAATAGGTCGTAATTCGTACTTAATGCTTTGGGATACCGCTCTGGACTCGTGGCCGGGACAATGAACCGTCGGGCTCCGTCGGGCCGGGCGGATGGATGGATGGAGCGAGAGTTGATCGATATGGTACAGTACCATATGGTATAATACTTACATCATATTATGGTATGTACCTACTACATACTACTTACGAGCGAGTAGGTAATAAGCCAATCAGGTACCTCTCTAGGTAGAATTACGTACGTGGCCGGCTAGCTGTGGCTAGCGAGCGTACCTATCTACAATAATACCGTGTAGCAGTAATTTTGTACGATGGTTCTATTTTTTGTACAGGACCCAGTCCATTCCTACCGGTCTGAATCCTCCTAGATTTCATACAGGACATTTCCGAAGTAGTTACAATGACTTTTTATTAACAGGATTATATGTAACTTGTTTCTTGAGAAATCGTCCAAAAAAAAAAGTAATAAATAGGAGGTAGTATTAAGGTTACATACCCTATATATATAGTACTCATACAATATATTGTACCAGGTACCTACATAAAATGTGTAAGTAAAATAAGTAGAGTATGTAGTTGTATGTAATAAAAATAATAATAAATATTTTTTTATTATTTTTTCCAGAATATCACTCCAAAAGCAAGTAGTATGATGGAAGTACAAGTAGAAAATATTTCAATGCACAGTAATACTAAGTAGGTAAGTACTTAGATACTTTAGTTAGCACACACATAACATGAATATTAGAATTATTTTTCAGCAGATTTCTTAGAGTGTCTTTCCATGTGATACTGAAAATGACAGTCTACAATAATGCATCCATCATTTTTGTATCTGTTGCAAAAATATTTTGGTTTACCACACAAAGCTGTGCATTCCTCGCATACCATATTAGTTTTGTAGCCAACAACTTTTTTGGCTTTTGTGTCAGTCAATCCTGGACATTTGTCATAACAGCAATTATTGCGTGTTTTTTTAGGAATGGACTGGTGAACTCTCCAGGGGTGCTTGTACTTTGTTGTTTGGAGAGTTCTTACACTTTTTGTTGGAACAGCTTTAGGCATTTCAACTGAAACAATGCCTCTAGCATCTGAACGCACCTTCCTTCCAAATGGAGTACAAAATGCATGGTACAAATCCCTGGAAGGGGGAGCAAAATATGGTTCTTGTTGACGCATAGGCGCACCACTTTGCATCCATGCATGTGCTGCCTCAAGGATACATCCTCTTGTGTCAAGAACCCTTGCTTGTGGGGTGTACATCTTACAGAGTTTCTTGTAGACTCTAACAGCATTTAGCATATTCATATTTTGTAAGCGGAACACAATCTTGGGGGACCAGCCATGGGTGTGCGTCTCCACTGAAATGTCATAGTTTGCTTCATCTCCATTGCTCTTATCGATTTTATGAAATGTAAGGCAATACTCTCGTTGTTGCCTAGGACATAGTACAGGAGATTGCTCCTCGTCCCTTCTACCATTAGTACGTTTTCTGCGCATAAGACCTTCTAACAATCTTTCAGCATTTAGAAAGTTTGATAAAATCTTTACATAATTGTTATCTGCCCATATTGTATAACAAAGGGGTTCAACATCATGCATAAATGCGAGTCTTTCATACGAGTTCTTTGCAAGAGCTTTCTCCCAGACTGTCTTTGCTACTCCCAAGCCTACCCTGCTTGCCTGAGCCATCCCAACCATGTTGATCCGCCACTCATGCCAAGCCACAAGCGCCATAATGTCCCCCATGTATGCCGAATCACATACCAAATAGTGCCCTTTGCCTAAAATGGAAGCAAGAATTCAGAGCGTGAGAAACGAACACAGAATCACCAATGAACTAAAACAACTTACCTTTGAAGCCTGAAAGAGCCTTGTCACCTCCACTTCCATTGTCGAATCCATTGAGCATTTTGTCATACAGATTGACCCACTTCTGTTTCGTTACCATGTTGTTGTGTCTTACATTGAGGTCACCATCTGTTTTCCCTCCATGAACTCGAGCAAAAAGCTTATACTTATCCAGATCGTCATCCTCATCATTGTAAGAACAGACACACATCATGTGAAGAGTGTCCCCAGTTCGAATCGGTTTAGGATCAGGACCAATCGTCATGATGCTGTGGAACCATCCAGCGATTCTGCTTTCGTCCGCTGTCAACCACTTCCCTGCCTTCACCATTGACTGCCAGAGACGGCAAAACCCATCCTCGACATCCCCATACTTCTTCCTGTGATTCGTGAGGGATGGAGAGGGCAGGAACCTCTCGTCGTTGTAAAGAGAGTTCCAATCCTCGTTGTCGTCTTCGGTCCAGTCGTGGACGAAGTGGAGGCACCGGTGGATTTCCCTGAAGGCGTCTTGGGGCATAGATGCCTTTATTGCCGCCACTTCATCAAGGCTATCCCTCGTTGACCAACACCTTAGTATTGAGGGATAGCCTTTCAAGGCCCGAGCAAGTTGGCAGCCAAAAAATCACTTCATGTTGTTGCCAGTTATCACCCATCCCTCCTCGTGCCTGAAATAGCGAGGCTTGTATCCCTTGTGCCTGATCAGATAGATCATGTAGTTTCTTGACCGAGCTGCAACAAACTCGTCAAAAGGAACCCCATCAACCGTAGGTTGGTGATAGTCCAGAACCTTGTTGTATCGGATGTTGCCGTGTTCGTCTTTGAGCGTTTCCACGACTTCTGGTGGGATCCGGAGACTGCTCCTTTCATCTCCACCAGCCCATGGCAAGGGATCAACAGCGCGCCCAGAATCTGTTTTGCCAAGGCTTGTCCAATCACTTGTCTTTGTCATCGCGTACTTGCGAGGAACGGCAGTTTCAGACATTCCTCGCACACGAGGATCGCTCTGGACACAACGACAAAAAAGGTGAGTCAATTCCCAACACATGAACAACAAATTAATAAAATAATACTCACCTCTTCTTGTGTTGTTTGGAGAGGTTTGTTACGGAATGTGTGGTGAGACAAGAAGCCAAAAAGGATGACACATTCAAAAACAAAAAATATTCACTGTTCGCAGCCTCTGTCACAATCGCCTCCACCACTTCTTTGTCCAGAGCCACAAGTGCCTGACAAGGAAGCAGGTATTTTTGGTACCTCCTGTCTTCAATATCCACATATTTCTGAACAGCAGAATATTGCATTTGGTACTCACCCTCCTCTTCATCCAACGACAGCGTGAAAAATGCATTGTGTTTCGTCGTAAAATCGACGCCCGAAATCCAGCCGTATTGTAGCTCTGTGCCTTGATAGTTGCGCCACCAGTTCAGGGGCACTGCCATTCGGATGCCAATAAGGCTGCTTGCCCATTCTCTGTCAATGTTTCCTCCCGAGGAGAGATTCAGCGTGCATCGGGTTTTGCCACGATTGGATGGCATGGTTGCACAGGAAAATTGAAGGATTGCAAAAGCAGTCGAAACTGGGTGAAAGTGAGTTTTTGATGAGGTTAGAGGAATGTGTCTGGGGGTAAAATAAAGTGAATTCTTTCACGCCATCAAGATTTTTTTTTATTATAGTTTATTATAAGAGCTACAATGTGTTTATGATTATTTGGTATCATACGACATAGCTCCTTTACTAAATTTATTGAAAAAAACATCAAGCCTTGACAATGTTTGTATAGTACAACCTACCACTATATTATCAATAAAATAACACACATTTGGAAACCAGCTTGACTAAGAATAAAAATTGAACAGGGATTCCCTACCACATTATTCCAAGTCAATGATACCCAGATCATTCTCGTGTATTTTATTGAATGCATTGCGCGATGCCTCATTCTGTGATTGGGCGATATCTACCTACGTAGGTATCGCCAAGAAATTTAACCATAACACCTAATTCAGTCCGTAAAAACTGAATTCTTATTCATTTCCAACATGGCAAATCATGAGAGATTGGATTCAATTGCATCCCAACCCTCTACTTCAGCTCAATTTTTAAGCATGATGCAAAAGAGTAGGCCATGTGGAAATAAAATACAGCAGAAAGTTAAAGAGAAGAGCTTTTCATTGGTGTATCACATGTGCTCTAATTTCTATGAGGTCCTGAGTAATGGCATTATGAAGTTCAGTGAACCAAAAAAATGACAACCATATTGGCTAACATATTATCCTATTAATATGACATGACTACAGACATCATATTATTATTACTATGGATATCTTAACATATACTCTAATTTCCCCATATCCACCCATCTGGTCCATATTTTTATTGACATGGAATATGACTGTTATAAACAAGCCCATAGGGTACTTTATACCAAACTGATCAGAAGCATATTACCTGACATTGTAGTGAAGTTTCTGGGTGTGCAAAGATCTTGGGTTTGCACTGGCATAAAATTGTGTGTCATTCCTTCATGTCCCAAAATAATGGACAATATTTTGATTTATCATGATATTTTTCACAATAAGAGGAAAATTGATCAACTGATTGACTTTTTTATTTACATTGTAAAATACTATAAGAAGTCTTACCCATTTGTATACCACGTCAGTGGGCCAGAAAAAATGACCAACTGCCTTTTTTTGGCCCACTGGCGTGGAATACGAAGGAGTAAGACTTCATTTGTAGTCATCCATGGAAATTTTTCTTGTATTCCACAACACACCTAATTTTGGTCATCATAAGCTTATTTCTACCAAATAAGCACTTTGGAATACAAGAAAAATGTCCTAGGAGGACTACTAATAAAATGCACCTTTTACAATTACATCAACATTTTCACACAGGGTGACATTGATGGGTGTAACTCTTCACCATGAAGAGATGTTGACCCAGAACCTTTTGCAATCAATTGTACTTTATCTTAGCATTTCAAAAAATCTTGAATTGATAGATTTTACAAAGTACAACCATAGCCCCATAGGTTCAAAGTGGTGGGCTGAATGAACAACTGCTCAAAATTGAACAATCTGCTTTGTATTGCTGGCCATTTTATCAACAGTATTTACAATGGCATCCCAAAACTTTCACAGACTTATTGCTGATGATTAAAGTGTTCCAAAGCTATCAATTCACCTTCTAATTCCATGAACAACCATGTCCAAAGAATTAGGAAATTTTGGCAATTCCACCCATATTGCAGGTAGCAGGTAAGATATCCAACTACTCATTATGTATTGTACCTACCTAGTAACAATCAGATAATGTATCATCCATCTTAAAGAATATTTTCAGTTTTTTTTTGCCAGTGAGTGAGGGGTGCTCTGATCTGGAATTGAAGTACATATTATATAAAACAACACTAAAATATTACTGATCTTTTAATGAAAAATCTATAAGAAGGCCACAAAAATCATGGTATCTGACTGGGTTCTTTAGTAACAAAGTACTATTGGTAACACAAACGAATTTCTAAACTGATGTCATTGAGTGAGAAATGTTCTAATTTAAAATTAAAAAAATGAATTTAAAACCACTTAATAGTAACAAAGTACTAAAAAATGGTGGCCCTCCTGTTGGAAAGCAATAAATGGGAGAGATTTGTGTTAAACAAATATTCAAAAAAGGGGGGAAATCATCGTATGAGAATGGAAGAAACTAAAAAAATATTCTTATCAGCAGGAGTTTTGTAGTACTTACAATATGAAATTGTGAAAGAATTAAGTACAATTTACTACTTACTTATGGATGTGACATCACTGGGAATCAAACCCAATATTTTTTGATGGAACAGATATGTGAATCAAACCATGTACTATCATTTTGCTGAGCAGCAGAGCCTTTGTTGCTGGCAATTCTGAAATTCTTTGGTTTAATATAAACTGCTTGTGTGAAAAGAAGTAAGAGTTTCATTCAGAGAGTCCAAGCCAATTCTGATAGTGACAAAACAGTGAGTCTTCATACCACAAGCAAGATTAGGTTGCGTTTTGAGACTCATGTGTCTCTGTGACTCATGAGTCCTGGTTCAGATTATGGGGCTCACCCCTTGTAGACCTACCTGTTAGGAATTATAAATTATGTATATGACTTACCATTCAGATTAAATGAAACAGCCTCCCTCTTAAAATAGGTGATTATTGTTACCAGACTGAACATCTCTGGACAATTGCTATGAAAGGAGGTAGATACCCTACAATACATATAAAGGATTTTGTATATCACAGAGAAAAAAATTAATCTTTATAAGCCTGTCATAAGCCAAAGATTTCACAGTATTTTCAGTGCTGGAGGATCTTGAGAACCTCTACAATGTGACCAAAGGTCCCCGATTGGATTCCAGGACTGAAAATTTTTCTAACCTTTTGTGCTGGGAAAGAATTACTTACTATGAGTAGTACTTTTTGGTGTTTACAGACCTTTAACTAAAAAGTTGATTTTGCAAACCAAAACATTATTATGCTTGAAAAAACAAAAAGTAACTCTTCATAATCAAAAAATGACTTTATCAGCTTATTTTGTGTGTGTTTATCTGTAGAAAAGCTTTAGATCTAACAGAAAATAAAATTATAAAAAATTTCTGCATGTTAAAGTGATCATTTTTTTTAGTTTTACTCAAGCAAAATTTCAAATGGACATCAGTCTTGAAAAATCAGCTTGATTGTCTGTCAACTATTCTATGTTTTCTACATTTGGGCTTAAATAATTAGGAGTATATTTCTGTAAGTACTAAGGATGAGTTAATGCTGCTGTGATAAATTGGGATAAATAATCTTTTTTGGCAAATACATTTCTAAATTTTTTTACCAGACTCTACAACATAAAATCCATCTTTTTTGACATGGAAATTACTACTAAAATGTATAACTAGAATAATACTATTCCAAAGTAGAAAAAAACAAGGATTTGAAAACATTCCCACTAATCCTTCCATACTTAATAGGTACGTCTACATGGGGTGAGTCCCATAATCAGTGCCAGGGTCTCATTAGTCCAGAAGCACATGAGTCTCTAAAATCATCCTCTAAGCAAGATTGTACCATTTACATGTTGTATTGTATGTACCGTATATTTGCTTACAAAGTCAACTTGATACATGGGGGGGCTTATATCTCAAGATCTATTAGGGTTTGGTAGACATTTAAATATTTT
>JALLOT010003013.1:0-11879 GCA_036939595.1 Thalassiosira livingstoniorum | reverse complement strand
CAAGAGAAATTGATATTGTATAATCTGGAGAAATACTTTTTGGGAGTGCAAAAATCCCTGTAGAAAAATTGCTCCCAAAAAAAGGTCTCTCTAGATGATGACAAAAATGGATGGACATGTGGCGATTGTAGCTCTCATTTTAAAGAATTTTGTGCTACTTGTGCCCTTAACCATGTGTTTCAGACTGTGGGGGCATATTTGTAAATGTCCAAACAAAAACATTCCCATAGCATACAAGAATTGGTACAAAATTTTTTCTAGCAAAATAGACTCAAAAAAGGACTCAAAGTCTTTGCATGCTCAGTTCTTCTTCAATGTATCTGCCGTCACAGTTGGGAGGCAGTCAAAAATTGACTCTTCCATAAAACAGAAGAAAAGGCACAACATTGATTTGCTCAGTGGAGCTGCTCCTGTTGCAAAAGTAAAGAAATTGTAAGCATTGATGGTGATGATGATGCAAATCCCAATGCAGAACCTTTATCAAAGAAGCCAAAAAAGACTTGCAGCTTACAATTACCAGGCAGCAGAAAGATCCCAAGTATTTAAAACTGGCTGATGCTACCATTGCCATTTTCTATTAACTGTGTCATCCTTTTTGCATCTGTAGACATTTTTTTGTTTCATAATAGGTGCAAAACCATTCATGAAACCCCTTGCACATACAAGCCACCCAGAACAAAAGAAATTGCAGAGGATTTACTTGATAGTAATTACAGCAAGTTGGTGAGTGGACAGATTGGTTGTATATCCTTTTACTACATTATTTTATTAAATTCTACTCTTACTTTTGTTGTCTCTATTTGTACACATTGAAGCACTTCATTCTTAAGCAAAGAATATGGGCTTGTTGCTTTTGGGGATGGAGCCACCATTACCATGATACCCATGGCATACATTTGTGCGGCAGAAGTCAATATGCCACAAGCTGTATTAGATGTTGTCCATTGTTCACAGCATACGACTGAGGGTGGAATAAAAGATGCAGAGTACCTTGCTACTAACACTTTCCTTGCATGATGACAGTTCATGGCATTGAGCATTCCAGTTCCCTTTTCTTTGTCTATATTTTCAAACACCCTGTATTGAAAATGCTCATCAACTTTGCAAAGAGAGTGCAAAACATCTTTGGCAGTACTAGGGATTCAACAACAGCCATTTTCAATCATTACTCAAAAGAGTTCAATAATGCCATTGTTTTGAAATTTGTCAAACCTTTGGAGTGCTGCATTGTTGGGGAGATATTTTCACTTTTAGGCTTGTTCCGTTGGAAGGCCCCACTTCCAGCTACTGTTACAAGCAAAGCTTTTACGGACCTAAATGATCATGTTGATGTTCAATGTGTATTGATAAAAGATGAGCTCTGGAATTTCTTGTTCTACTTCTGCCAAGGTGTATGCCCCAATGCGCTTGATACACCTTGCAGACAAGAAGAATGGGGGGATGGATAAGCTTAAGTATGATGTTCTTCAGTGGGATGAAATGCTTGATAAGTTTTTGAAGCATGCTGATACCGCATGAGAGGAACTATTGAAATCAGAAGCAGTTATGCAGACTTTGCGCTGCGATGATAATCTGTGTGCTGAAGACAACAAGTCTTCAACAGGTGAGGACTCTAGTGATGAGCAAGAGGATGGGTCTTCTGATGTTGAAGATGAATGACTGTTGTGGCTTTTTGCCAGTCTTTTGCAGGGGTTTCTCCAAGTAACCTGCATACTATGAAAATTGCTCTTGTCAGAACATTGATCCCTATTTGATTGATGTTCTGATGAGAGCAAATTGTATAATTCAAGAGTTAATATGCGAAATGCAATGTAAAAGTGATGGATCCAGTTGATCATTGATGTAAAGTAAATTGAAAAATTGGTCAAGTTTGGGGGCTGAGAATTTCAGAAAGCAAGTTTTGTGCATAATTAAAAAAAAACAACAATCCCAGAAGTTCCAGCTGGAACCCAAAAGTCCCAATACAGGACCCCCTAATGATAGTCTCATTCTTCTAAAAGTTGTGAAGTAATTTTGATTGGAATGTTTACCACATCATTTCTTGAAGTATCATCTACTGCTGCAGTGAAATTGTTGATGCATTGGTGAATAGGTTCAGGGATGCCTTTGTCTTTTGGTTCCCATTCAGATTTAAGGCAGAACTTTAGATTAATTTCATCTTCTGGGAGTGGAGCTCCAGTAATGAATGTTGTATGATGGAGGTCTCTCGAAAAACAAGTAGTGGTGGTGGACGCATTAAAGTTTGTATATTTGGGAGAAGGGATGAATTTTACTCCCAACCTCAGCAACGCTTTTGCTGTCTTAAGCATAGCTTTATTAGTCGTGAAATCATGGAAAGCAGAGCTAGAAGGTTGGGCGAAGTAGGACCATGCTTGAGTTGCACCGAGGACTCCCGTGGCATTGCCTAGAATCGAAAGGGTGAGTAAAGAAAGAAAAGCAAAAAGAACTAGAACTAGCCTTTTTTGGATAAATTCTTTCCTACTCTACTTTGAATTTACAAGTATTGTTTGGCTACATCATATTTCCTTAAAAAAGAGTTTTTGTTTTTTTTTTTTTCATTTCTAACCTTACAGCATTACCTGGCATACTATCAGACTAAACTATCAAGTTAGTTCAAAGTAAAACGATTGAAAGTTGAAGCATCGTTTCATATAAACATAGGGAGAAAGTGAGATAGAACAGCCTTAGCATTTTCAACACAGGTGGATCCATTAATGAAACCCAATAAGTAGCGTCGGCGTAACAAAGTTATAATTTACAACCATGTATCTAAGTACTCTAATTTTCACTTAATATCCAAATGAAGTCGTTGATGTCACATCATGATACACAAGCAGTACAGGTGGTTGAGCCAACTGTCTTCAGAACATTTCTCCTCCAGATGATGTCACTTGTATAAAATAATTACGGGCAACGACGAACCTTCAACTTTGTGCGATCAATTTCAATATTCTCTCCAATGCTTCGCTTGTGATGGTTGATATTTGTAGTGCTGGGATTTGTTCCATCTCTGCTGGCATTGAGATCTGACTCAATGCTATTTTCATAAGAATTTTCAGATTCATTATCCTTACTTCCTTCCCTTGCAATGTTTGTACCCATCATATGTTTACTCTCCTGCCCACTGCGAACGTGATATACTTGCTGTTGCCCTCGCCCCGGCAGTGAACATTGTTCCAGGCGGTGACTATCGATGGGGTTCTCTTCAACAGTTGCCGCCATCCGCCCATTTTTGTCCCCATTTCCCTGCCTAGAATCCTGATGCAGACAAGGTTGCAAGTTTTGTCCCTGAATTGTTAGATTTGGATGACTTTGTTGCTGCAACTGACTATGCTCGTTATGGTGCTTCCTCTCTGCATTCATCACAACAATGTTTTCCAATCTTTTCATCTCTTTCAGTGCCATATTTCTGAAGTCTATTTCAACTTGTCGAGCATTCGCAATGCCATGAAACACACGCCACCTCCCATTGAGAGCTTCTTTTTCGGACGTAAATTTTGGTGGCATAGTCACCTGGTCCTCGGTGACTGAGCCCCCTCGAGAGTGGAGAGTCTCTTTTATATGATTAAGTGTGCTAGATGGGATAAGAAGAGTTATGAGACGGTGTTTTGATTTTTGACTTTCGTCAAAGAAACTGCGATCCCCTAGGTCTAAACGCGTTAGATGCCGCAAAGAATCAACGCACTTCACCAAGGGTTTTTCGTATGGATAACCTCCCGAGTTACATCCATTAGCAGTTTTTGGAATGTAATCTTGTGATAATGCATGGGCGATGTCTAATCGCTCCAACAAAAGTAAGCATTTCCCGATGACACCCAATGCATCGGGAAGCAATGTTATCGATGGCCCAAACGATAATACTTTGAGGTGAGTAATTTGTGGTGCCACGTACAACACTTTCAAGAAAAAGGATTTCGATATCTGCGTGCACTTCGGTGTAGTAGACGACCTGGACTGCCTTTCCAAATGTTGATGGGAAGGAAGGGCGGGCGAACATGTTGGCTGGTTATTTTGTTGAAGGGATGACTCTTCCCTGTTACCTGCACTCTGATTCCTAGTGGGAGTCAAAGGAATATCGTTGGGACACAAATTTTGTGAGGTTGATAAATGTGGAGAATTCGTGTTATGCTGTGGATGGGATGAATTGGAGCATTCCTCTTCAAATGATTTGTTTGAGGGAGTTTGAGATAAAGAGTTTGATTTTGAACAAAACAGAGGATGAGAATTGCCTGCCTCTGGGTTTTGGAGGGATGCAATGACTTCAGGAGGAGGTTGTTCTGTGTTCATTTGCAAAAACAATTCTTCCAGTGATTCACATGCCTGTAAATGCCGTAAGACATTAACAAGTAAAATGTCTTCTGGATCAATTACTGCGCCCTCGAAGTCTACCGGATTAAGTTCGTCCTCCTCGTTTGTCCTATCCTCAAGGGCTGAAGTGTCATGACACGAGAGCAAGAAGCGTCCAAATCCACCATATTTGCACCCTTGATACATCAAACTTCGAAGCTCGCCAGCATCTGGTCGAATCTTTCTCGACACATCATCTCTACTATCCCAACTCTCTTTCACCTCCATGTCTGCTTTGCGGTCCCACCATGAACGGCCAGTCGGATAAGAATAAAAGGCGCTGACACCACTACACTCAACACGCATTCGATATTCCTGCATATGAACCAATTCTTTGAAACGACGGACCTTATCTTTTCTTAATGCATTTTTTACTTCGTTTTGTTCTTTCAATTTCATTTGGTACTTCAGCGTTGACATTACATCGATGATCACTTCCGAATTACGACTGTACTCCTCCAACTCGATGGAATCCCAAGGAGGTTGATCCCACTGGCCAAATAGATATTGATCTTCGTGACAAAGCATTTCATTCATTGATTCGTCGAGGTCGTTGCCACAGTCATTCCCTCCCATCTCATCCCTGATGTCCTCAAGCGTGGGTGCGCATGCTCCCTCAAACCATGCATTGTGGTTCCTTACCTTCCGCGCTTCCTTTACAGCTTCATCGTAGCTCACAAATCCATTTCTTGGAGAGACTATTTCATATGTTGTTCTTGCAATCTTCTCGTATAGAGGGATACCGTCAGACATGAGATGTTTGTGCTCTTTATTGTTATGGTACCATGCGGTGGGGTAGGACGCTTTGACAATAAAGTAAAATCCTTGTCGTTCTGAACGATTTGGCTCATTTTCTTCGGGAACTCCTTCATGCGACACCCCTTGAGTACGATGACTTTGGTGGTTGAAATGTGATTCATGGCCAGGGCTTTGAATGTTTTGTTGTTGCATGCTTTGGCCTGATTGATGCTGTTGTGCAGATATTACATTTACATTAGTCGTATTTGGGTTGGTTGGGTTGGCTAGTTTCGGGCATGCATTTGTAGGTGGGATCCCTCTTGCAGCTGAAGGAGAATTGATGGACAAATGAGTGGGATGGGGTGAAGAAGTCAGCTTCGGCGAAGAGAGAGATAATGGAGNGAGAGAGATAATGGAGGAGGGCTATCACCGGATCTTTCTTTCAATTTGTTGCCCCCAGCTTTAACAACATCGATCCGAGCCCCATCATTCTTCATGTTATCATCAAACGACTCATCCATTCTATCCCCAGATGATTCCCCACGTTTGTCATCTTGGCTTCTATATTCGATTTCTACACCATCAGCATCAAAACTGCAATCTGTATTTTCAGAAGGGATTGAACTGTGTGAGCCCGAGTCAGCAATGCCCCCACATGTAACTTTGCTCCCACTAGAAGATGAAACGTATGACCCCCCCGTGGATGCATGAGAAGTATGGTTATTCTGCTGAGTATTATTTCCTTCTGGTGTATTTTGGGGGAAAGAACCAAGTGGTGTGTTGGGAATATTCACATCGTTCAAGTCAGTGGGATTGGGCCCCGTGTCAGTGTTAGAAGTTGGCGGATTCAGGGGACGACCCCCGGACTGGCAAGTATGCGGCGGGTCCAACATATTATCATGAAAGACATCTTCATCGGCACAGTTGCACGTGGGTGATTGCTGTGGAGCACAACCAGCCATTGTTGTTGAATTGCTAAAACCAGAGCCCAGCGAATGATGATGCTCTTCAGCGTGGACGCTGCTTTCTGAAAGTGGCGAAGGCATTGTGAATATTGTTGTGTCAAAGAGTCGACGGGCTCATCTCGCCGTTACCGACGAATGCGTTCGTGGCTTTTCTGGTCGTGAAGCCGGCCTTTGATCCAGTGAAAGCCGTTCGTAAATCAGTGGGCCGACAATTTTTTGCACTGTGGCAAGTGGCAAATTCTACGAGAATAAAATACTCCTTTTCATTGGCGGGTGTCTTCCAAACGCTATAGTCAATTGAGGCGTGAATCTTCACGTCGATAAGTAAGTTTGGCGGGGTGGAATTCCGGTCTCATCAACGATCATACGTAAGTAGACGTTACGTTGCTGTTAGTCGTTGCAGTCGCTGAACGAAACGATCAATCGTCAAATCCGATCGGACAAATAAGGGATCGATCTTCTTGCTGCAACGACACTAATGGACGGAACCAATGCCAACTTGCCACGAATTCCGATCAGTCCTGGATCCTCCGTTCGCCCTTGGATGGAATGATGGAAGATGAAGAAAAGAGAACACGGGCCGCGCCACAAAACTCCGATCACCCAATGCCTGGTTAGGTTGACTATGCTAAAGGATGATGTTCTCTTTTTTCTAAAACTCTGCGGTCGTCCAGCGGATGGTTGTGTTGGGCACTCGTTGCTTGGATCCAATGAAAATTGGTTTGGTGGCTGTGGACCATAGCCGTGGACCAGCGTGGACCATGCAAGATGATGATGTTATTGTTGCTGTGTTGCTGTTGTTGAATGCTGTGAAGGAATCTGAAGGAATGCAGCACGAGCCATCGGTGGAATGATCTCAGGGAAACAAACATTTCTTAGAGGTACAATACTTAGTATGGTAAGTAGTTTTAAGTGTTTTACCTAAGGAGCAAAATTTGTTAAGATAATGACCAATTTGAGTATCGATCCCACCACCTGAGACTTGTCTAACAGATCTCAACTACGATCTAAGCACAACTTCATCAGGAGATGATGACAATTCTCTTTGGAGGATGTACATCACGAACAACCCCAATCTGATACCCAACGGGAGAAAGCACTCCGCCGACCAATGTAATCCTCAACACGACAAACCCACCACCCGCAACAAGCCCTCCATCAGATTCAGTACAGTTGTGGCTCCGTCCAAAGGAATTATTCCCAATCTGTGAAGAGATTTGAACAGAATCTAGACAAAGACCTTCGGTGTCCTTCGAGGAGGCCTTTGCCCATATCCCCTTGGCCAGCCAAGAGGATAAGTCAATATCACATTCAAGAACATCAAAGTCAGTTGCGTCTTCAAAAGCAATGAAAGGGACGAAGAAATCAAAATATCTTCTCCCCAATTCATGCACTTTTTCCAAACACCTTCTGGAACACTGCAAACACTACGATGAACTAGATTCAAGAGGGAACGCAAACAAATGGTTTTACGAGAATGTGAGAGTGGAGATTATCTGGTCTGCCCCAATAATCTCATTAATGAAATCTGCAAAAACTAGAAACTACATGTTATGTGCAAAGGAGAGAGTGTACATAGGTCGAACCTTATGGAGCAACAAAGCAGGTCAAAAATTGCTCAACTGCCAATCAGAATTATATGGGAGTTGCAACTGTAAGAAGAGATTCCTATAGTTATGTACCACATGAGGGATAGGGGCTCTGAAGAGGCGAATAAGTAGTCAAAACAAAATTCCAATGAGTAAAGGAAGTCTAATTTAAGTGGACTCCAGGATGAATCATCAACCTGGTATGTATGAACATCTTAAAAAGGACATACAACAAATGCCAGTCATATGTCTGGTATTTGTGTCTGGAGGTTCTGTAAAAAGTTCAAACATGTGTGACATCTGACACACATGTTAATGCTCACAATTTGACATTGCCAATTTGGAGATGCCATTTTCTGTGAGCCCAATTTTTAAGAATTTATTCTCTCATACCAGCTAGAGAAGATCTCCCAGAAAAATTAAAATATTCTAATGATATCATTTTGTCAGCCCGTTGCTTTAATTAATTTTCTAATTTTATTTCAAATTTTTAGTCTGTACAATAAAATTTGCTATGCGTAAGTTGCTAGCAAGTTTTAGTGTTTTTGGCAATAAATAGATAAGTATTCAACCACTGGTTAGATGGTGCCTATGGTGGGGCATGTCTCTACTTAGTAAACTAGAAATTGTTCTGAGTCCATTGAGCAATTTTTCAGAACTCTAGCACCCACTACATTTCAAATGGCCATTTACTAGTGTCGGTTCTTCACCAGAAAATGGACATTGATGTTAGATTCTATGTGTTCCTATGTACACTCCAGTACATAGTAAATCTCTAAAACCAAACATCAGACTTGAGACTGAAATGAATTTTTTTTCTCATTAAAATCCACAGTAGTCATTTTTTACACTTTCTCAGTCCTGAATCTGAGGTGTAGATCATGACTTATGATATGACTGAATGTACCTAGGAATTGTGTAGAAGGAGCCCAATTAATTATGTATGAATTTTAAATCAAAAATTCTTTTTGCTCAAAATGGTAGAAAATTTGAATTTTCTACACATTCAAGGATGATCATAAGTAGGAGTACTACAAAATGGCTTTTAACTGTTGCCATGAAATGAAATACACCATGGGAACATGCTCAAGCCGCTCCAACCCAGACAGATTGGTGTTAATAATAGTTAGTAATAATGTATACCATAATTACCATTGAAAATGAGGGTACCTATATTCTGCAAAAAGTCATGCCTTCATTTTCTAGGAATTTTTCAAATTTGCCTAAATTTTGCCAAGTGCATAAATTTTCAAAAAAATACAGCAAACAAGCAGCAAACAAGACACTTTCAATATGATGGTCTATCTGGTACTACATAGAATAGACAAAAAATATTCATATGATAGGTCACAATGGATGGAATATTATTGGGAGGACATTTTAAGTTGGGTTGACCCTAGGTAGAATTGTGTTACACAATACAACTTTGATACTCTAGTCCCATATTGTTTGATTTTGTATATATTAACTTTGAATTGGGAGTTTCTAAGTGATTCCTGTATAGCATTTAGCACATGTTATGATATTTTACTAATTAGAAGGAAGTTGTAGGGTTACCAAGAAATCTAAGTATCTATTATCCCATCTGAGGTCACAGACTGATAGAACCCCTTAACTTAATCCTAGTTATTGAGATTTAATATATACCAATATAAATTTAGGAATGCATAGATAGGATGGATTTGAAGCTACCATCACGAAATGATCCCAAAGTGTTTTGGGTTGTTAGGTATGGTACCTATGCACATGTTTACATCTTTTGTACCTACATTTATGATAACTGAAATGAACCTACATTTTCAAGCCAATTACTAGAGCATGCCTACATTACAAGAAGGTGAGTAAATTTTCTATGACGATTAAATGATATACACAGGTAGCAGGAAAAAGTGAGTACAGTTTCAATTTCAATTCAGTTTTTTGTACCAACAATTAGATTGGCATGTTGCTATTTGCTATCCAAAATGTTTAATCACTCAAAAAAGATTGATTTTTGTCGTCTTTTAGAGCTCATGTAGAACTTTCCTGATGCTGCATGTGCTTTTATTTTTAAATGTTTTGATTCCTAAGTACCAAGCTAAAAAAATGAAAGAAAATTTTGATGATACACTTGGCTATTTTTGGCATTTTCATACACAAGGATTCTATATGTCTACAGATGTGTTCAAGAAATTCTGACCCAAGTTAAGTTGATGAATATGTCAGCAACATTAGATGCCAATGTGAAAAGGCAAAAATCTATTATCCACATATTTTGTCAAGGGTCTTGATTTATTTTTTTTCTCTCTTTAAATTTCTCATAATTTGACCTGTTGAACTCATGGGACAAAATATTGGACAATTTTTTGTTGTAATAATTGCACTATTTCAGTGCTGATTCATACTCCACGACCAAGGAATAAAATTCTAAGTTGATATGTAGCCCTCAAAAATGTGATTCCTCTATTTAGAATATTTGAAGCTTGTCCACACAGTCTATGAGCCAAATTTCAATTTTTTAGTGCTTAGGGTGTCAAATTCTATAGTAGGTGAATCTGCTAGATTTTCCACAAGTTTTATGTTAATGACCATTGATGTATTTTGATTCATTATTGTGAAATTGAAATATCAATGAATGAACCCTTAGAGGGAGTCTTATGACCAGCTTTGATACTACTATCTATAATCAAATTAATGTGTCTTATTCTACTTGGTATTTTTGTGTAATATTTTTATATTAGGAAGTATGATATATGAGCATCATAAACCTAAAAGTAGCCACATTTTTGAAAAGGGAAAATTTCAAACTATCTCTTGTAGGTTTTTATTATGAATCCCATTTTCTTCTACATGTTATCAGGCTAAATGAAAAAAAAATAAAAAAATAAAAAATTATTTTACAAAAAACTTTCATACACACATGTTTTCTACACTTCAAAATAAAGTACGGTTTTTCACTCAGAAAGTGACTACTCAATTTTTGCTCACATGGAGATCCATTTTTTGGTAAAACTGTGATGATAAATTCAAGCTAGAACAGAAGAAATGCAATATGTACAAATTTGGTTTTGAATGTTGATAGTTTTTCAGAATATTTATAATTTGAACTGAAAATTATAAAAATTTCCTATCATAGATCTATACTTCTCTTTTATCCTAATTTTTTATTTGGATTTGTGCTCATACATTATTTGGGAAAAATTTATTTAGCTCATTTTTGTGACAGGTGACTATTCTCCAAATATGCCCATTTTGGCATGAATTATTGTATGTTTTTGTGAGCTGCAACAAAATACCTTCATTATTGCCTATTGCTTGTATCATCATGATGAATATGTTTTGCAGTTGTATCATCTTTAGCTTAGATTTTGTAAGTACCATGCCTTTAGAAAATAACAGCACATTTTATGGATTGCCTTGAAAATATAGGTACCAACAAAAATATCAATATGCTGGCATATTTGACATAATTATGGTTGAATATGTCATCAAATTTGAAAAATCAGATAGATAGTAATTCATACTTTATATTATCTTTTTTGTTTAAGAATCAATTTATTTTAGTAATGGGCATGTACATTTCAGTAAACTGATAATAAATATACCAAATTGTATTGATTACCCCAAAAAGTGTACTAATCTGTACACTAAAGGGTAATTATGTAGTCACTGTTAAAATTTTTGGTACAGATCCAAGAAAGGTCTAATCATGTCTGCAAACTTTGTTCCAAAATGTAGGTACTGAGATGGTCTATGCTAGAGACAGTACATTTCATCACTCATGATCTATTTGGACAATTCATTGAAATCAAAATAGGTGGAATATTTCTTCTGATAGGGATGAATTTGGTTAAGATCTATAGAAGATGTGCACAAAAGTGATTAATTGGTAACTTTTAGGGAGACAACTCGCTCAAAAGAAACCTAAGAATATGTAGGTACTTACATTTTGGTAAAATTTGAGACTATATTTTCAGTTTAAGATTGTAGATGTACCTTCATTTTGAAAATACCTCCATTATACTCTATTATTGGCATGCTACATACATCATTGGTTTTCCTGGGTGTTTGGTTGGTTATGAATCTTTCAAATCAGAATATTTTATTAAAATAAATTTTTGGGCCTAAATTATGCAATTTTTTGCTGTACATACACTATGGAAGCAATTTGAAAATGAACCTACTTATGTTATTGAAAAGGATATGGTGCAATTTAGGAGAGTCATCCCATGTAGACCCGTCCAAACGGACCAACTAAATG
>JALLOT010003012.1:0-11858 GCA_036939595.1 Thalassiosira livingstoniorum | reverse complement strand
TGTATTTTGAAAATTTTTTACATTACACAGAAAGTTTCCAATTCCCTCAGTCCCTACAAGGTAGGTACTTACTACTACTTTCATCTGTCTCTATTAAGTAAGCATAAAGTGTTACTCTAAGTACTTTGAAAGTGTAGGAGTAATAGAACACATGCATGACATGATGCATTCAAGCATGTAGTTATGCAAGTAGACTACAAAGAGCTTAGCTAGCAGCTAGCAGCTAGTAGCCAGCAACAATAATGACAGCTGTGGTCAAGTGTGATGCCCCACTAAACTTTTTGTGTCTGGTTTGTTGCTTCCCCCTGCTCCACTCCTCCTTCACTTATCGGCAACTATCTGCAACTATCTGCTTTCATGGTTGCTTTTGTGGGTGGGTAGAAGGTTACTGTGATTTTTTTACTATCTTTCAATCCAAATGTTGCAACATGTATATCACAACAATAAAAGCAGTAGTGTTTGTGCTGGCTATGACTCTAGATGAAGGTGTTAATCAAAGCTGACATAAAGTACATCAAATGAAAAATGACAAAAAGTCACTATTATTTCATTTTCTGCTTCTCCATGATACACCGTGTCATTGTCAAATAAAATTTGGGCTGGTCATATATGGATATGGAAGAGAAAATATCAAAACAATTTATTTGAAACACTATTTTGTGAAAAGGAATAAATGACAAGGTTTTGTTGGAAAAATGTGGCAAGACCATGGACAAAAATCACACAATCTAACTCCAGTCTTGACAAGAATAGAAATAGAAAGACTACAGAGTTACTTTAAGTGCATCCTGGCAAGACTATGGTTCTAACCTACCAACTGGTGTAAACAAGTTAAGTAGCTCCAAGAAAATATTTAGATTTTTGATCTTTTAGAAAAAACTAGCTGCTTACTAAGTACCTCATCCCCACCCAGAGGAAAAAGCCACAATTGACATCTCCTCCAATGAAAGCTTCAATAAAAGTCACATCATTGAAGGCAGGCAACAAATACAGCACTCATCCCACCCAATTGCGACCACACCATAATCACCCCACACTCAATTTCCATCACATTGCAACCATCCCTGCTCAGAATAGGATAGGTGCAGTCATCACTGCCCCCCCATAATAGCCACAACAAAAGCCATGATCATGAAGGGTGGCAATGAATGCCAAAATCATCCCCTCCTGATTGCCATCATGATTGAATTCCGTGATCATCTCCACCCAGTAGACAATAGCCACAATCATTTTCCCCCCATGATAGCCATGACAAAAGCCAAAATTGGAGAGTGTAATGAAAAATGCCACAATCATTGCTGCTCAATTGCCCTAATTGTCACCTCCCAATACAGCAATATGCACTCACCTCTGTGCTGTCATTTTTGTTATTTTTGTTGCGTTGTGGACTGAACTTATTACTGATGAGGTATATGGTGAATCAACAACCAATTTACAGGTGGACAATTACTAACAAAACATAAATTATCTAGATCAGCCCTTTTTTAAAATATTTTACCATGGTGAAATCCAGATTAACTAGCTTAAAAAGATTTTATGTTTCAGAAGTGGTTTGAACAGTTGATCCATTGACCTTTCTATCACCCGATGCCAGAACAACTCTGTCCATTACTTTGGAAGCCTTTGTTGGCAAGATATTATCAAATCATTGTTAGGCTTGTAATGTTACATTCATGTTAATCAAAAATAATAGAAACGAATCCAATTTATTGTACAAGGGTTAATACAATATAGAATCAAACTATCTTCATTACATTTATTGTATTATTTTTTCAAAAAAAAAAATGAAACCACCCCCAAACAAAATATATGATTTGAATTTGAAATTCAATCTTTCTATTTCTGTCAATTGAATGAGTGGTATTGGTGTCATTATCAAACTTGCCAACAAATGCTTCCAAAGTGGTGGGCGGAGTTGATCGAGTACCACGTGACAATGATATCAATGAAACCAATGCTTCCACCACTTCTGAAATATAAAAATTTCTTGACCGATTTTATCCAGATTTCACCATGGTGAAAAAAATTGAAAAACGGCTGATCTAGATAATTTATGTTTTGTTAGTGATGGCTCAACTGTACAATTAAGATAGGTACTACATACTATTAGTACATTCACAAGTAGTACTAGCTCTAGCTGCTACCTACATTCCATCCAATTGGGTCAGGTAGGTACTTTAATTTGTATGTCTCTATTTAAGAAAGTACTCCTGCATGTATAGAGATCACAGCCCATGGACATAGTCATTAACTTTCAATTATCTCATATTAATCTCTGTTAAAAAAGTAACTTTTTTAACCCTTATGTAAAATTACCCCAATTCCACTTGCATTTATTGTGTTGTTGCAGACCACAAAAGTGCTCAGATGGTTAATCATGGCTTTCGAGGATGCATGAAGATTGATCCCTTTCATGACCTAAGAGAAGCACTTTAGGTATCTGTTTGGTGTCATTATCATAATCATTTTGCGCTATACCCCATTTACTAGATAATTGGACAATTATCTAGTAATATCTGAAACAAAATTGCATTACATATAATGTTTTTGGACAAACAAATCAAATATTGTAATTGTTGTATTTATGATACCTATATTGCATGTAGAGTATCCTAAAGAGCAATACAAAAACCCTTTCAATTAAATTTTATCACAGTTTGCAATACTAGCTCAGGAGCTGTGAGATACAAATGGGAGTTGCTGATTCTCAACATAGTTTTTATTTAAATCTATTTATTTATTTTCTGCAAAAGCAAAAAATATGGAGAAAAACTCAAAATGACAGATTTAGTATTTTTTTAGTCATGAAGAAAATAAGGGTCTGTTTTATTTTTTTCTAACCCCGTAAACGTTTTAGTCTAAAAGATCACTCAAAAATACTCCTAAACAGAGTAATACTCGTATGGTAAAGAAGGCAACAGTATAATATACCTCACTCACATTTAATTTGCTCAGCAATAGTCGCCAAAACATTTACTCCATTTAATAATTAAATATCTCGCTTAGCACGTAAAGCTAGCGTTTTTTTATTTTGAGATATTTTGGCGTTGTTGAGCAATTGTTTTTTGCTCAAAAAAATATTAGAGTGTCTTATTCGCCGTTGGGTTTTACTTACAATTTTCTACGGTAGTAACTCATGGTAGTACCGTATAATGTGGTATTTAAACCTCCAGAATTGTCCTCGTCAATAGTCGCCAAAACATTTACTTAATAATTAAATATTTTGCTCAGCTCGTAAAGATAGCAACTTTTAACTGTTGATATTTTGTGGCGATGTTAAGCGATTTTTTTTTGCTGAAAAAATATTAAAGTGTCTTATTCACCTAGGGGTGTCAATAACAACTTTATACGGTGTAGAACTATTACCGAGAAGCAGATGAGGAGTAATTCTTCTTATATAAGGCTTTTAAGACGCTACTCCTACTATCGACTTTTGGGGGATTGCTGGAGGTTGCTGGTTGCTCCGATGACATCCAATGAAAATTTTCGGGACAGCCACGACGTATCGTGGTCTTAGATAAATACCACCAGGTTCCTGAATCTTAAAAAACATTTATAGTGTCCATCCTTCGTCAGTGCCATTAATTGTTACTCGTACATACATTTTTTGTACATGCAAGAATGTGGTTGAAAATAAATTCAAAACTACCTGAAAACTAACACCAATTACTCGTGAATCCCTGATATTTTTCAAAAACACACTACATGCAATATTTCTGACCACTGTTCATTGGCTGTGGCAGAGACCTGTCACATACCACCAACAGTGATGACAGAAATACATTTCTATGGCAGCCCCTTGTTACTGACACTCAAACAAAATAGTCATCCCACACACAGCCATAACCACACCCAAAGTGATTTGGCTGTAACCATTAATGCCACAACATTGTCACCATTAACCTGTATTTCTCCTTTCCAATTGACACATTCACATGTTTTTCAATGTGTCAAATGCATTGCTGGTCAAATGTGAGAGGACTTAATGGGACAGGGTAGACAAGGGGAACATACTTGTTGTAGAAAATTGATGGTATTGGGGGTAGTGCAGCTAGGGATGCTAAAGTTATGCATAACTAATCATCCCATTGTTTAGGTAATGTTGCTAGTTTTGTTGATATTATCCAGATTTCTTTGATAAAACAGCTTTCTAACTAAAAATTAGACACTAATTTATCAGGACCAACATACATATCATATTCCTTAACTAGTTTATCTATGAGTTATCACTTCTATCCTGACAATTTACTCACTGATATGGTGTGAGGTGGCATGTCACTATAAATGCTTAGCAGCATAGGTGGCTGTTTTCTTTGTCAAAATTGGAAGACGAAAAACAAAAAAGCAAGGTGAATTCTACAATGGAATGTTGCACCAAATTTGGAACAAATTTTTAAGATTCCATGAAAGTTACAATTCTGTTTGATAGTATCTGGCTTTTGGCAAACCAGTACTGATGATTGGCGGACTACTAAATGGCCACTTGAAACATTGGTTGTGGTTGCTTGCTCAAGCTCTCATCCAAATGAATGGTGTTTTGCTGTATAATAATGTTGTTTTTAGATTACACCATTAGAATTATTTTGTCACATACAAACTTGTGTGATATTACACACTAAAAAACTAAAAATACCATTGTCAGAGAGTATGATGTGAAAAGTATTATTTTAAACCTATAATCATGGCTGTTGCATGATTTTTTAGACTTTAACTGAAGCCACTAAAATCACATTGTTGTATATTATTTATTTCCAATGATTTTGTTTCAAAGAAAGGAAACCATAAAAACTGTGGAAACAATTTGAGATATTTTTAGGAGCAAAATCAGCATAAAAAAGAAACTGAATATAACCAGAAATCAATAAAAAGAATTTCTGTTTGTTGCTTATCTTATATGAAAATGACTTATGACTGCAGGTGGAGCTCTCAAGGGCTGTTGCATTGTAGGTACATATGTAGGATGATTATTGTAGATAATGGTGGTGCAGGCAGACTACAACTTATTATTATGACAAAGTGATGTGTCAAACTGATGGCTAGGAGTGGCTAGGGCTCACCCTCTCTACCTACCAAGGTGGGGAACTTATTATATAGGATATTGGTGCATTTACAAAAAATGATAGTAGTGCTTACCATAGAATGAGAGACAAATGGGAATGAAAATGCATTACTATCTCTAGAGGGTGCGACTCCCCCCTCCATCTCTCCTACATACAATAACACACTACGTAAGGATGTTTTTATACTCTAGGAAGTTGGTAATATGGAAGTGTGGGGTACAGAATTTTGCACTCAAACTCTGTAGACCTACCAATTCAGTATGGTTGCATGTGTATCAATATTTAAAAAATTATAACTCTTCTTACATTATTTGGACAATAAAATTCAATATGCATATTTTTACTGATTCCTTTTTGAAGGAGGATGTATTAACTTATCCAACAGAATATTACTGGACAGCTATTCATGATATAATCACGCAAAAATTGGTACAGATAATTTGTAGAAAAGTTTTCTCAAAAATTTAAACACGTGATGATTCATAAAAAATAATTACTGCAAAGTATTTAAGCACAAATGTAGAAAAACATAGAATAGTTGAAAAAACATACCAATTTATCAAAATTTATCAATCACTAAAGTTTTGCTCAAGCAAAGCACATATTTTGTGCTCCTTCTAAAAAATTAGATGAGTTGGTCAAAGGTTATTTTTTGTGCAAGTTTGGAGCTTCTCAAGCAAAAAAAGCAAAATAAAATATTGAAACAATTTTTTTGTTTTGGAAGGAGTACAATATTTTCTTACTTGAGTTAAAATTTTAATGTGGTTTTCATAATCAAAAACAGCTTTTTGGTCACATCTCAAAATGAGTTTTACTCCCCAGTCAAAAATTTATGCCCAATACAAAAAAAAACAACGTGTTTGCATGTACCAAGTACTGAATTGAACTGGAGACCCTTTGGTTCTTGATAGCCTGTGGCACTGAAACTTTTTGTGAAAATTTTTAGCTCATGAAGTTCATAATTTCTCTCTATAATACACAACATAATATATTTTATGTACCATAGGGTATCTACTGTCAGGTGGATTTTCTAGCAATTTTCATTTGGAAGAGTTGATGTTGCCCATTTAGAGTATTAGGCTATATCATTTGTTTGGAAAAGTGAGTCCTGAAAAACATTTTTAATACCAGGTAGAAAGGACTATAGATCTTGAGTTTGAAAATGTGTGCCCCACACTCTCAGAGGGTGTACACTCTAGAGTGTTGAAACACAAGCTTTCACTATGGTGCCACGGTATCAATATTAGATACCTTTCCTTCCCAGTTAAAAATTAAAATGGCCTACACAAAAAATATACCAGTTTCAAGTAGAGTATGTTAAAAATATAGTGATTCCTTTTGTCCCAGATTTGAAGTTAATGTCCCATCTTTTTTCTACACAAAATTAGTACATTCTCTACACACTTTCAAAATGTACTTGAATTTGAAATTCAATTTGATAATTACTTTTTTAGTCTGCAACCTCCTGAATCTGACCTGAATCCAAGAAAACTGTGCAGCAATTTGAAATTTGAAACTTCCTTTCACCAAGAACATCGTACTACCGTACCATACAATAGTACAATACCATACCATATTATTCATATTATTATTATTAAGTAGTAGAATACTCCTATTATTGATAACAAATCATGCGGACAATGGTGGCGCTTCATCCATTCCGCTATCTATCTACTACAAGTTGTATTTTAATAAATAAGTGCTTAATTACTTCCTACCATAACTAGTTAAAAGTAGTATGGTACTTAACAATAAGCAACGTGAACTATTTTACTTGTTTTATGTAGAATACTCCAATGCATTGGCAACATTGCTGCAACACGGACCACGGCATCACGTGCAAGTCGAATTGAAATCGACACAAGCGGACCAAATTCTAATGCGCCGATAACAATGTTATTGAATTGGTCTGCTGGTATCAAGTTAGGGGCTTTGACAATTGTGTTTGCTAACAATATCGTCTAAGGCAATAGAATCTTGCAGCACCTGACCAGAATCCGAAGCCACGCCATCATCGGAACCGAAACCATTGCTTGAGCGATGGCTTTCACTTGAACCTTGTGATGCGTGATGCATAACACATCATCGCATCCACTTTCAGCAGGCCCCTGTCACCAGTCAAGCATGTTCACAAAAAAATGTGTACATTTTTCAAACTCAAAAATTCAAATTTCTGAAAAAAAATTATATATAGTTTCTACATACTTACTTATTTACCATAGATTTTGTATGTGAGAAGGTTTCACTGGGCAGGAAAGGTATTTCTCATAAAATTTTCCAATTAATAATATCACATACATTTTTACATTTTGGATCAGACAATGCTGCATCCATAATAAATCACTAGTTAAAATGGCCAAGAGGTCTTTCATCAACAATCCAATGTATGCATTGAACATGTATACCTAAAAAAGGCATCCACAAACCAAAACCAAATGCAAAAATCACTATGTTATTAATGGAAGTGTTAGATAAATAAGAAAAAATGCAAATGCTAGATAAATTAAAAAAAACACCAGATAAAATGTAACTTAGAACAATAATATCAAGCTCAATTAGCTATTAGAATACAAAGTACAAACCTCAAGTAAATAACTAGAAGAAAGTACTAGATAATTTTGTAATACTAAAAAAATTTAAATTTGTCCTAAAATTTAAGAATAACATTTATCAGGTCCTCATTAAAAACTTTCAATAGTAAAGATGGGAGGAGTCCTCTTGCTCTCTCCACCTAGGGCATGATTAAGAAAGAAATGCCTGGATTGGGATGTGTTGTTGCAATTACAGAGTGCATGGCAATGCATGATGATGATTTTTCTCAAGATTAAAAAATATTTGTAAATATTTCACAACAACTGTAAACAGAAACAATGTCAAAAGAGAGTTCTTTTCTTTTTGGTCTCCAATATTTTTTCAGTTCACAAGAACACAGTTAAGTCTGACAATTTCATATGCATTTGTTTGAGCTCATAACTTGACTTTTCTTAAGAACCCTAGCTGACTTATGGTGCAAAATAAACTGCAAAAAATAATAACAAAACAATATATTGCATTTGTTAATTTTTCAATGAATGAAAATTAATTATGAAGGCACAAAGAAATCTTTTGATGAAGTAGCAACACAGGTGATAATGTGCAAGTAGGAAGAATACATTGGTATCAAGAAAGAGGATACTCCCAATGTCAGTGTAACAAAGTTTTATAGAATTAAGTGAGAGAAATGTCCATCTCTTTCAAATGAGAGTGTAGATTCATCTTTACTGTAGATTAGTAAACATAGTTTTGACTACTTGACAATACCATTTATTTGAATCATGTTGTTTCAAAACAAAAAAATGTGAAGCATTAATGCATTCTTGCTAGAGGTTGCTTGGTCAAGTTCTCATCCAAATTCATATTGTTATGTTGCATTGCAAGTTTTTTTAGACTACACTATTATTTTTTTCACACAAAAAATAATGCTTTTTCTATAATTCTATATTTCTGACATAGGAATTAATGTGCCTGATATTGCACACTGACAAAACAAAAATATCATTGCCAAAGATTATTCTTTTGGAATTGCTTTTAAACCTATAACCATTGCTCTTGCATGATTTTTTAGGCTTTGACCAAAATCACTAGAATCCTGTGATTATATGTTTAAGATTTTTGGGGTCAACAAGGCATATTTTACCATTATTCCCACATTTCATTTTTCAATAATCGAAAAAATAATTGGTATTCATGATGGTCAATTCAAAACATTTTTTGAAACAGCATGCCACCTTTTGATTTTCTATTTTTATTTTTGAGTAAAATGTTTCAGTTATATCCATAATCAACTTTGTGTTAGCAAATGGTCTGATTTCATTATATATATTACAAACATAGAGGTAATAACCATTGATGTCAATATTTTTCTAGTTTTTTTTTCAACTAAAAGAAACTTAGTCTTTGCAAAGATAAAAATTTATCACTTTCACAGAATATTTTGAAGTACTGAAAGCCTTCAGGAAGTCATTGAAAGGAGATTTTAAGCTGTGTCTAGAAGTTCTATTTTCATAACATAAAAGTTTGGGCTGAAAGAGTGCTTTATTATCCCTCAACAGTATTTTTCATTTAATATTTTTTTGTTTAAAAGAAAGTAAAATTAGAAAAATTGTGAGAGGATGTTTCAATATTTTAGGTGACAAATCTTCAAAATATGGAAACAAAGAACTACATTATTATAAACTGTTTACTGTTTGGGGCTTATTTTGTTAAAAATGGAAGATTGCTGCTAATGGAGTGTGAAATGGTTATGGTATTGTAGGTTGGTAGGATTGGTTTTGCAATCAACAACAGTGTGATTGGATCAAGATTCATCATCATGGTAACATGATGTGTCAAGGGATGGCAGAAGTTGACCATAAAATATCTTGACTCACCCTCTCTGCCTATCTGAGTGGAGAAATTATTTTGCAGAAAAGGATAGTATTTACATAAAATTGATATCGTGCTTACATGGATGAATCGAAAAGGCAAAATCCAATGCTATACCTCCTTTATTGAGACTCCACCCTCACTTACATATCCCTACCCAGGTACCAGAGTATCACTTATATTATGATTTTTTTGATAGAAAATACAACAGAAGAGAGTTATCAAGTCCATCTATCTATTTCCTGTGACAATTTCTTGACAAAGTGACCAAACAACTGAAGAAGCATTTTTACTCAATGTGTAGAGCTACAACGGCAAAGATGGAATGGAACTTGATTAATAATTATAATTTAATATTATATTCTTTCATGAAAAATATAAGGGCAAAAATGACCAAGAAATTGTAGATGAATTGACAATGACTGTGCATTCTTGTGTGCGGCAATGGAATCTATGATGAGCAATTTGATAGTAATTTTGAACAGGAGAACACGAGAAAAGTATGACAGTAATGAACTAATATACTAATAGACAAAGTCCAAATAAATATAAGCAGAGCTTTTTTCCCCAATGTTGGTCATTGTGACATTATTAGTGGGTTGCTGAAAAAATTGAAAATGTTCAAACCCAATATTTTTCTTTGATTTTTTCACACTTGTTCCAATACATGAGAATAAAACATCCTGAATTTTTCATCAAAAAGTTTTTACTCTAATTGAAGTTATAGCTGATCAAAGTTGTCTAGCCAGAAGTACAAGATAGCCTTTGTGGGACTCAAAATAGGGCTCAAAGACTAGCAAACATTCTAGCAGTTTGTGAGTAATATTGAGGCTTGCAAATGGAAGTGGTTTATGGAAGTTTACAAATCCTGTGTCACACACATTTAGGCATGAATGCACTGCTATACTTCCTTCTTTTAACTGAAGTTATCTGGTATAGTCAGGTTGTAAGATGATGGTATTGAAGTTGGGTGAGTAGTTAAAAACTTTCATAAGATTATAATTGACTTTGTGATTACTGTCTGTAATACTCATAAAAAGTAGCAGAATACTGTCTTCACATTTTTACCATACATGAACACAAAGTTTTGAGCATTTATTGTTTTTATTTTTGATTCTGGCTTTAGGCATTGGTGTTGATGTAGGACAGCTAGATTGCAGTCTAACAAATTAGTTCTCATTAACAAGTTTTGCAACCCAATACTTTTCAAACCAACTGTTTTACAAGCAGTCAGCATTAAATAAATAGTGTAGTACAATAATCTTGACTCTAGACACACATCAAACAGTAATAAAAAGATTGCCTTGACCTGACAAATTATTGGTTGCATGAATAAGCCATTACTGTGTGCTACATACTACATTATATGTATTGTCATAATGTCAAAACAATCATGTCACTACTCATGATGTTGAGTCTTTACTAATTACTTGAGCTTATTTTTTGCATCAAAATTGATAATTAATCCAAAAAATAGTAATCAACTTTAACTTAAATTCAGTGGTGTCAACATAGATTGCAATAGTTTCAGCTCAGACACACAGATTGCAAAGAAGCAGAAGTTAAGGTAGCCCAAATGGTACATTAATGGAATGATTATAAACAATAAGAATATAATCAAAACATCCTCTTGTGCACAATTGATTTTAATTGCAGCATCAAATTAAACAACATGTATATTGGCATTATCAATATGGTTCTTCACAGTTGAATTTTACACGTCTAAAAAGAAAAATAAAAGATAAGTTAGAACAGGAAAAATAATAAGAAAATTTATTTTGTTATTAATCACTTCACCTTGTCTTGCCATAAAGTTTGTTCTTGCATTCATTTATAATCTACAGCACCAGTCAAAAATTGATACAAAGCAATGCACTCTTGGTTGTACCAACTTAGTACTTGACACACACTACTTATCTATTCCAAATGCAACACCTTCAGTTCTTCAAGAATGTCTCAATTGTGCCACCATGCATATAACCACCATTGCTGTGACATCAATTGAAATGAAAGGAAATATTAAAGAACAAATTAGTTTTATCAACAAAAACATCTTGATTTGAAAAACAATCACAGGTGCTGGTGCCAGTGATCCACATACCTATTACTTAGTGGCTTCAAAATAGGAACACTTGATGTGCTGGATTCTGGTCAAGAAAAACAACAGCTTGCTGGCACCAATTTAGTAATGTGCCCTCTTACAAAGTATAATTCTTTGGGAGTGGCAATTAAAACGAAGTGACGAAAATTAGTTGAAAGAGAAAAAAATGGCAAAGATTGTAACAAGCTCTTTCTTTTTGTCGAGCTTTCTTTTTTGTCTCACCAAAAATCTATGATGGGGACGCTAGCCCCAATATCGCTAGCCCCAATATTATTTTCCAGCCCCAATATTAT
>JALLOT010003011.1:0-11862 GCA_036939595.1 Thalassiosira livingstoniorum | reverse complement strand
AAATTGCACCTAAACAATAGACAAATTGTGGTCTTGTTGACCTCAGTGTTTTGATGATTGTTCAATAAGTGATGACCCAAATGAATAAAACCAAGAATTATGACTTCATATTATGTATAAACATTAAGAATGTTAACTTAATATTATGCCTCTGGCACAAAAAGATAAAATTGATCTAGATCTACCTTTGCCCAAGAACCTCCATTCAACCCTAGCACTAGATTGTCATTCATTGACATGTGTGTTTTAATGCTTCCTCAATGAAATCAAGAACCAAATGAATGAATATAAGACTTGAATATAAGTCACTATTATCAATGTCAATATTATTTCATTCCAATAACATACTGTGTAATACATAATTCATCTCCATATGCTTAAGAGCCTGTACAACAAAATTTCACTATAATAATATAGACCTATGTTGTCAGCCATATACCTCATTTTTTCATCATTTCTCAATGAATTGGTGAACAAAATGAATAAAAACCAAGACTTATAACATTATATATAATAATTAAGAATGATACCATCATTTTATGCCTCTAACATAGTGAAAAGATAAAATCCATCTACATTTGAATGAGAATATTGATGTGAAAATTATGTTCAATAGTACTACATTGTCATTTATTGACCTATATGTTTTTATAGTTACTCAATGGAATAATGGCCCAAATGAATCAATTCAGGACTTAAAACATAATATAGATCATAATTATCCATGTCAAAATATTTTTACTCCAATAACATAATGGAAAACACATGGTTCATCATCATATACAGTAGAACCTCTTTGTTAAATTGCACCTAAACATTATATACAAATGGTGGTCTTGTTGACCTCAGTGTTTTTGATGATTTTTCAATAAGTGATGACCCAAATGAATAAAATAAAGAATTATGACTTCATATTTTGTATAAACATTAAGAATATTAACATAATTTTATGCCTCTGACACAAAAAGATAAAATTGATCTACCTTTGCCCAAGAATCTTCATGTCAAAACTACCTCAAGACTTAAATATAAGTCAATATTATTAATGCCAATGTTATTTCATTCCAATAACATAATGGAGAATAATTAATTCATCTCCATATGAATAAAAGCCTTTGTGTCAAAATTTCACTGAAATATAAACCTATGTTGTCAACCATAGACCTCAATGCTTTGGCAAATTCTCAATGAATTGATGACCCAAATGAATAAAACTAAGACTCATGACACTATATATATTATTAAAGAAAGATGACATCATTTCATGCTTCTTTGGAAAATATAAAGATTATCAACCTTTGCATTTAAATATATTGATATGAAAATTACCTTCATTATATCACTACATCTACATTGTTTTTTGTTGACATGTGTGATTTTAGGTACTCAATGAAACAATGATCTAAATGAATTACACCAAGCCTTAAAACATAATAAAGATCAAAATTATCCATATAAATATAATTTCTCTCTAATAACATAATGGATAACACATAGTTTATTGTCATATGCAGAAGAACTTCTTTGTCATAATTTAACCTAAATAGACAAATGATATACTCATTGACCTTAATAATTTGATGGTTTCTCAATAAGTGATAACCCAATTGAATAAAACCAAGTCATGAATGCATGTCAATGCTGGAGACAATGCTAAGGTCTCAAAGGCGGTTCTGCTTCCTCTCTGGCTCATAAAGAGCCAGTGCCATGGGCATTGAGCAAGTGGGCACATTGCATTCCTCCCTCTTTCCTTCAACATCCAGTTTAGTGGCTGGGACTATGTCTTTCTGTTATTTTCTGTTGTTTTGCATATTTTGGCTTTGAAATAGCATAGTTCCTAGCTCATAACATCTAGTACATGCATTTATATACAAAAATGATTTATAATATCATATGTATAAACATTAAGAATGCCAACATCATTTCATGCCTCTGACATAAAAAAGATAAAATTATTCTACCTTCTTTGCCAAAGAAGCTACAAGTCAAAAATAACTCAATGATAGCACTGCATTGTCATTTATTGACATGTGTGTTTTTATATTTACTAAATGAAATGATGACTCAAATGAATGATAAACTCTAATTATCAATCAATTTTAAAATCATTTCATTCCAATAACATAATGTAAAATGTGTAATTCCACACCATATGCATAAGTACATCTGTGTCAAAATGACACTGTATTATAGACCTCTGTTGTCAGTCATAGACCTTAATTTTTGATGATTTGTCAATGAAGTGATGAATAAATTGAGTGAAATAAAGATTTATCACATTATATAGCAAACATTTCATTCCTCTAACATAGTGAAAATGGCAAAATTCATCTACATTTTGCATAAGAGTCTTCAAGTTAAAACTACCTTAATTAACAATATTGTCATTTATTGACCTGTGTGACACTTGCTGTCAGTCATGGCCCTTAGCAATTTGGTGATTTTCAATGAAGTGTTGGCCCAAATGAAAACAACCAAGGTTTATAACAATAAATATCAAAGTGGGAGATTAAGAGTATTTAAACACAATTTTATGCCTCTAACACAATGCAAAGATAAATTTTATCTGTCATTGCCCAAGAACCTTCATTTAACAATTACCCCATAATTTTGACCTACATTGTACTTCATTGACCTGTGTGATTTTATTGTTACTCAATGAAATGATTATCAAGTAAATAAATGAAAACAATTCTTAAAACCTAATACAAATTACAATTATCAATGTCAATATAATTTTATTTCATTAACATAATGAAAAACACATAATTCATTATAGAATGGGCATAAGAAGCTCTGTTTCAAAGTTGTATTGAAATATAGACTCAAGTTGTCAGTCGTATACCTCAGTGTTTTGATGATTCTTCAATAGATTGATTAACAAAATGAACAAAACCAAGACTTATAACATTGTATATATGACTATTAAGAATGATAAGGTCATTTGTGCTTCTAATAGTGCAAACAATGAAAATTATCTATCTTTACACAAGATCTTCATGTAAATATCACCTCATGCTTTTGTACTAAATTGTGATTTATTGAACTATGTGACTTTATACTACCAATTTACTCAAAGAAATAGTAATCCAAATTAGAAAATCAAAGGCTTAAAGCATAACATAAATCATAGGTATTAAGGTTGATATCATTATTTGAATTTAACTCCATTGAAATTTTGCAAAACACACAATTTGTCGCCATATGCATAAAAATCTCTGTGTCAAAATTGCACTGAAATATAGATCTATGTTGTCAGCCATGGACCTAAGGCTTTTGATGATTTCTCAATGAAGTGATGACCCAAACAAATAAAACCAAGACTTAAACATGATATAGTATGAGAATTGAGAATGATAGCATCATTTAATGCCTCTAACATAGTCAAAAGGACAGAATTCATATAAACTTGCACAAGAACCTTGACATAAAAACTAACTCAAATCATAGTAATACATTGCCATTTATTGACTTGTGCGTGTTAAGAGTTACTTGAAAAATGATGATCAAAGAAATGAAACAAATACTTAAAACATATTATAAACCATAATTATCAATATAAGTGTCATTTTATTTCAATGACACAATGAGAAACAAATAATCAATCACAATTTTCATGAGAAACTCTGCTTCAAAATTACACTGAAATGTATACCTAATAAATCAATCATGAACCTCATTTTTTTGATGAATTCTCAATGAAGTGATAACCCAAATGAATAAAACCCAATTTAAAACATTATAGCTATGACAATCATTAATGATAACATCATTTTTATGTCTCTAACACAGCGAAAATGATAAAATTCACCTACCTTTTCCCAAGAATCTCCATAAAAGAATAGCTCAATTTTTTACTACATTGTCATTCATTGATCTGTGTGAAGATAGCCTCATCATTGACTACTTTAATTAATCAAAGAGCAGAAAATTTTTTGAATGAATTTGTGAATGAAACGATAAAAGATACTTCTATTTTTCAAGAGAATAGACTGCAAATACTGTTTGGTTATCCAGATTGGAGGCTGGAAAACCCAAACCTTCCTTTCTAACTCATAAATTGTTTCTTAGGGTATCACAATCAACCATGTGACAGATTTTTCACCAATGACAGAAACATTCTCTGGCCCTTTTTGTTAGAATAGATAATCAATCTTAATTAATTTTTATTGGGAAAATTATTAGGATGCATATTTGTAATAATAAATAGTTCAGAAAAACCCTTTCTCCAAGTCATAACTTCAGTGTGGTTGCAGTTTCATTGATGATAAATAGAGTCATTATTTGTCATCAGATTGTGTTGATTTATCATTCTATGTTCACACAGAGTGTCATAAACATTAATGGATGCAAACAAATCATGTTGATGTCTCTTAGAATAATTTAGATATCTTTTGCTCACTTCAACTAAAACTTAACCCACTCAATTTACTAAAAACTTTAGTTTGTAGTTGAAGAAAACAAAGCAAAATAAAGCTTCCATTTGAGCAGAAGAATGAGTTTTCAGAGAATTCATCTTGATATCCATACTGTTTAAACTATTCTCCTGGGATTTGGTAATAGTAAATTGTTTTAGGTTTAGATAAAACCAGTCAAAAGAAGTGAGTAGTATTGTCAGTGATATGATCAGAAGCTAAATCTTCATTTTTATGAGTGTATCATTTTGACTTTTTGAACCAAAATTAGGTTGAGGTCTAGATACAACTATGAGAATAAAAAGAGTGTCAATGGCTACAACTTCTAAATTTGAAATGTCTCTTCCCTCTTTCCAAGCTTATTGTTCCTTGTACTTTATGTTATTTGATTAGGATCTATTCAGTCTTTGAGCTCCAATCACCCCTATATGCTTCATCTTGATCACTATTTTAACTTTTGGGGGTAATGAGTTTCATTTTTTTGTCAAAGTCAAAGGAATTGTTGTAAATGTAATTGATAATTTGAGAGGCAAAACACAATATTTATCCCTTCTCATAAGAATCAATGTTCAATCTCTCTTTATTTTGAATGGAACAAGTTTTTGTAGGATATGTTAGACAAGGATGTACAGCAAAGCTTCTCTTAATTCATAGTTCATGTGGCAATAGAGATCAAAAGTTTTATTGTTAAGAATATCTTGGAGTTTATTTGTTATGTTTTGCAAGTTACCATTGACTTTCAGTAAGAACTGTGGGAGCTATAGCCCTTTGAGGTGTCCAAGGAGTATTATTCTTTGCTTTATGCACCTTCATCTTTGAGTAATATGAGTGAGTGGACTAATGTTAATTAACCTTTCTCTTTTGAGTAGGATAAGGAACAATATGTTTCTTGTCAGATATATCATTTTAATATACCCACAGTGGATAAACTACTTAGTCAAATCAGGCAGAGAAGCAAAAGTTCAAGTGGAGTGATTATAAGCCAAAGCCCCCAATTGCAATGAGTCATAAGTTAGATTAGAATGTGGAACAAATACAACATGTCACAACAGATTTGATATTCAACCTTTAAAATATGTCTACTCATGCTTTCAATTTGATGATCCTTTCACTCCAACTCCATGTGGTTTCAGCTTAAACAACAGAGAAAATTTGATTTAGAATTCTTTTGCTATTGAATCGTTTTTTAAGCACAAATGACCCACAGAGGTGTTGGTCATCTTGCTCACTACTTAGACTTTTGTGGGTCATTAATTTTCCTACAAAGTTGAAGGCAAATTTTGTAAATCTAAAAAAAATTTGAGGAGAGATATGCATATTCCCTCTATCATAAGGATCAACTATAGTAGGTCTCTTTCTATTTGGAATGGAACACATTATTTATGTATGGGTTTTTAACAATAGTATGATAAAGCTTCCCTCATTCATATTTGATGCAGAAGGAAAGAAAACAAAGTATTTACTTAAATTCTGTTTGTTTTTATATTTTAATTTGTTCTTGGATTTTTTTCCATTAACTTGCATATATAACAACCAATTGATGTATACAGAAATATTTGGCTTTCGTTTTTTGCTTTACTTCACTCAGCCCATACAAATAATGAAGAAATGAGGTTGGAAGTGAAGGTAAAAAGGGAAATTTCAATTAAGCCTTCTGAAAGAGTCAAATTCTAGTCTTGTCAACCTGACAATCAATTTTAAGGTGACCTCAGATGGGATATTTGTGGGAGATAATGTCTCGTTCTTGCAACTTAATGGATCTCTAGAGAGCTGCATACTTGATACAATTATGCAGCTAGATCCTTCCATAAGTACCATTCCAATCAGTAGTAGACACATCATATTATCTAGGACTCTAACATAAACAACTCTTTAAATCTTTGAAACAAACATTGTCAACAACTATTGTAGCACTCAGATGAGGAACCCCCCTTATTTTCTAATTAGATATTGATATTGTAAGTGTACCACTTTGAATTGTTCCAGTGTTAGAATATCTGTCATAGTATCAGGGCCAACCATGACAAGCAATGGAAGTTGCTACATCTTCTTACCTTTGAGAATTCTAAACCCTACATACCAGTTTGGTGTTTGTTATAGTTTGATCCTATGTAATATCAGCTTAAAGAATAAAGGTGATTATATTGGCTAATTGCTCTTCGAGCACCAATGATCAATAGAAATGTTGGCCTTCTTGTGCATTAGTCATTAGTGTGACCTTCAACACAATCACAAATTTCAGTTAAAGTCAAAGCCAAAGCAAAATTGTAACTTTTAGGAGTAGAATACATTTCCCCTTATTTGTGAGAGTTTATAATTAATCTTGTTTTTTGTATTGCAAAAAAATTTATTAGTAGGATACATATTTGCATTAATGACATGGGAAACCTCCCCCAAGCCATAACTAGTGTGATTGCAGTTCCAGGGATCAAATGAATTATTATTAGACATCAGTTTGTGTTGCAGTATCATTCTACATTTAAACAGCATGTCATTATTTTCATTGGATGCAAGATTAGCCATTTGATGTTTCTCAGAATATTTTGGATTGGTTTTACTCACTTTAACCCACTCAAATGACTAAAAATGTAGATAAAGGATAATGTGTCTTGTAAGAGAATTCATTTTGATATGCTCATACCAATTAAGACATTCTCTCTCCCAGGATTCAGTATTTTTTGTTTTAGGATAGAAATGTAAAAGAAGTGAGTAACATTACCAGTGATGTGATCAAAAGATAAATCTTCATTCTGTAAGTGTATCATTTTGGCTTGATCCAAGGTAGGGATTAGGACTAGATCCAACTATGGTGAGAAAAAGAGAGGTAACAACACTGACTTCAGAAACTTGAAATCCCTCTGCCCTTTTCCAGTTTTTCGGTCCTTGTACTTTTATCCCATTTAGTGTCAGCCTAAAGAATATATGTGGCTTGTGGTTTGGTTTAGGATATTATTGTTATTGACTAGTCAGTCTTTGGGCTCCAATCAACCATAATTGTTTTTCTTCTTGCTCAATATTTCAACCTATTGGGAAAATGAGTTTCTGTCAAATTCAAACACAGTATTGTAAATTTGACAATGAGGGTCTCATTAAAATCAATTATCTGTATATCTTTATTTGGAACGGAACTCATTTTTGTTAGACAGCTCAAGGATATTAAAAGAAATAGCGCCCCCCAACTCATAGTTAGTGTGGTAACAGAGATCAAAAGAATTGTTTTATTCTGTGCTTTGTGGGCCTCTTGATTTTTAGTTTGAGTGGATTGCAATTAACTTGCAATTGGTACGAACATTATCCATCTGATATATCTTAATCTTAGAACATTGTTTGACTTTGTTTTCTTAATTACCTGAACCCCTTAAAGTGATCAGGAAATGTGGATGAAGTAAACACAGCTGAAAGCATTTAGCTGAGCATGAAAAAGAGTATAACATGTTATTAAACAATCAATTTTGGTGTGTTTGAAAGCTATTCTCCCAGGATTTGGTAATAGGAATGTTTTATAGTTCAAGCACAAGAAGTGAGTAGCATTGCTGGTCATGATGTGATCACAATCCAGCATCCTCTTTTCCAAAGCACTGACTTCACATTCAATCCTAGGTTAGATGCAAAGCGCAGAGCCATATGTTTCAAAGAATGACAACGACTACATCTTTCAACCTTTCACAATTCTATGTAGTGACTTTCCTTTGAATTGGTTGTCTTTTCACTTCAATCCCATGCATTGTAGGCTTAAAGAATTAGTCATTTGGTTGAGGGTTCTCTTCAATTGTGCATTTCAGGGTACCAAATGCCAGTATTTTTATATGTTAAATACTTATAGGTGTTGTTGGACATCATCTGCTCACTAATTTGACTTTCAGGAGTATGAGTTCTGATTCAAAATCAAAGGTAGTAATACAATTCTAATGGAAATTTGAGAACATATATAATCATTTTTTTTCAGAATAGAAAAGATATTTTGCAGAATACCAGGATAGTATGACAAACCTTCATCTTAGTAGTTTGTGTGTGGCTACAGAGATTATGCTATTATGCTTAGAGCACCATCAACACCTCAATTTTTCTCCAGTCTTGGGATGCATTTTAGAGGTGTTTCATTTTTACATCAAAGTTTCTGAAAATACGAAAACCCTTAAGAAATTACAACTTCAAACATCTTCAACAATGTAAATAAATGAAAGGGAGACAAAAATAAATAATATCTGATTATTGATATTGAATTATATTTTGCAAACAACATTTCTTGATCAAGGGACTAAATATTTTTTGACTTGAATATTGTTCTGCAAATGTCAAAGTGAGAGCAATGAATGTAGCTTCTCACCTATGGATTGGAACAAAAAACAAAAGTGAAAAAGTAAAAATATGATTTGATGTAGTGTGAGAGGTAAGACTGTTAAGTTAGATAAATAATGAAAGGTCTGATCAGTGTCTGTAATCAAATGATGAATGATTTCTTTTGTACAAAAAATAAGAACAAAGGCAAAACTAGAACACAAAATTCACATTCAAATGATATTTTGAATAAAAATATTCATTGCTCATCATGCAATATACCACAGTGTTAATATGATGTGTATGAGTATTTCTTTCATATATATTTTTTGCCTCAGGGTATTCATAAAATATTTTTATAATTTTTACATCAATTATTCCTGTTTCAACAGATTCTAAATAGAAAGAAATAAAGAAATGGAATATATATACAAGAATATGTTTAAATAAAATATTTTCCATTTCTGATGGGCAATGATTCAATTGCCCTGGTCAGCTGATAAAATTGTGGATTTGTTGTCAATTTGTTTTCATAGTAAAAAAGTGTTAAAACTATCTTTGTATTGTAATGATGGTAAAGTATCTTCAACCCTATCTGGGCAAGCACAGTGGATTCCAAAAATCTTAAAGCAATGATACCAACCAGACAAGAAAAAAGTATTATTAACCATCTCTTAGAATTCAAGTCTTTTTTTTAATCACTGTCTACATGATTATGTTGAAAGTATATGTAAATCTGTTTAAATCTTATCATATCATAAAAGTCTTCATCTTCTATTCTAAGCAGAGCTTTATCTCTGTTCTCAAAAGATCTGGAAATGAATATTGCAGTTATTTATGTTATAGTGCCACCATCACCACATAAGTTTACAACATCTTAAACAATAATTTGAAACAAAAGCATCGAGAGTATAACATGATTTTTAGCAATCCTCACTTTCTAACAATTGTGAGTTTTGATCTGTATTATATCTACCACAAAAATTGACACAAAAAGAAGTTGTAATTTATGATTGAATAATGCATACTACATTCTGATATTGGCTTAAAAATTACAGCTATCAACTGGACACCATCATGTCTTTTGATTTGACTGTGGTGGATTAAATAACAGTCCAAGTCAATGAATTGTCATAACCTCTTGAAATTTGGCTTGTACCAATGACATTTCCTTAAATTTCTGATATATAGTTAATAAATATTGACATGGGATATGTAATTCTCCAGATACAACATATAAATGTGATATTTCTTGTATCAAGGGAATGATGTTCATTTGCACTCGTGATTTGTATCATTGAAGTTGGAGCTGCTATTGCATCAATATGTAAAAATCTGGACAGATAAGGCTGGATATGGAGTGCTTACAATGATAGTACTATGAGATAATTTTAAAAAGACATCTACAATAGTCAAAAAGAAACATTACTTCCAACAAAGAGAACAAGAATGGCTGCCAAGTTACAAAATCAAGGTACCATTCTAATTCTACTTCCTCATCAGTACCATATTTTTTGTTCACTCAACTTTTTGAAAGGATCAATCCTCATTGCTTATGGATGAATTATTTTATTTTGAGGCTGGTAATAATATTGGATATTATACTTTTTTAGTACTTCTGTACCTAAGTAAGTATGTAGGTTGCACATCAAATTGACTGGTCTATTCCTTCACACAGCTCCTCATCAAAATTCTCAATATTCTAATTTAGTATTATTTCTAAAAATATTAAAACAATATTAGTGGTACAAAATCCCTATCCTCCAGGCAATACTACCGTACTTAGGTAAAATAGAGAGATAACCTAAAGACCGACACAGTGTGCATACAATACAATTCTTTATCCGGAATATTGCCAATTTTTCCATTTTGAAGTATTCTTGAAGAAGTAATATGGCCTATTACACTATTGCTTTAATGTAGAAAGAATGTTTGTCGTAATTCTTTATCTATTGCCACTAAGCCATTATTGATTTTCAGGCATTTCAGGCCCGCCCATCCAGACGGCCAATTTTAAAAGGTACTCGTATTCCAGTATTATTGTAAGTACGTACTTACTACCATACCGCCATAATAACTAGCATGTAAGTAGTTAGTACTATTACTCCCAATAATAATTACTATTACTACTCTAGAGAGAGAGAGTAAAAAATACTCCAGTAGATAGTAGATATAGATGATGAGAGGTTATGAATCTACGTAGGTATGGTACAAGTACCCCTAAGTAAGTACTCCTAATTTTCAGTACTAGGTACGTACTACCTGAAATGTTTTTGGATGAGCCCACTAGAGTCTTACTTACTTACTTACTTATTGTATGTAAGTAGGCGCGAGCATATTCTTACTCCCTCTGATACCCACAAAAAGGAATGTTTGAGGTTTTGATAAGTTCCTGAAACTAAGTCTTGCGTATTCTTGCAGCTAAGCGCATCTACTTAGCTGCAATGGTCCATGCCTCTCCCATAATGGTGCCACTTGACAAACTCCTCCACCTTGGCAGAAGCCACATCATAAATGATTGCCTGAAAATATGATAATACAGTTGCCAAATGTCCCCATTGACCTTAATGATCCTCTGTGTAGGTTATGTATCACCAACATTGATGCTTAGATTAGTATCAGCAAAGTACGGCACCAGTGCTTACCTCCATCTGCCAATGCCATTTTTCCAAAATTATGTCCAAGATAACTACGTTATTTTTGTTTCCAGCCAAAAAACTCAAATGGTTCATTGTGTACATCTAAAAATCACCATCTTACTCAAAACAAATTTCAATGTAGAAAAGTCAATTTTACTTGAATTAAAATAAAGTACATAAATAATCTCACCTAAACGTTTCTTGAAATTGCACTTCAGAACTATCTTACCTTATGTATTTTCAAGGAAATTATACCTAAAATTACTTGTGGACCTTATTTCAACTCAAGTAAAATTGACTTTGTCTATGGCAATTCTACACAGAATTCTTGGCAAATTAATCGATTGAATTTAAAAAATAAAAATATATTTTTTGCATTTTGTAATTTTTATTGTACACAGAAATTAAATTTTGTATCTTTTGTGTTTTTTAGAATGTTGTACTGTACCCCTCACTAGTGGCCGGAACAAATGGATTTTGAAAATAAATGGGTTTTGAATTTTATTTACGCATAATGACTATGGAGAAAA
>JALLOT010003010.1:0-11853 GCA_036939595.1 Thalassiosira livingstoniorum | reverse complement strand
ACATTTAGTTGATCCCTATGGAAGTCGAGTGTTTCCACTCTTCCTAAATTGCACTTGCAGAGAAATAAGGATAGTTAATTCATATCCCATTCCTTCATTGTCCCCAAAACCTATGATAGATCTGTCTGGGTCAGAGACTTTCAAATGTGAAACATCTAAAAAGAAAATGCTTTCTGTTTCAGTTCCAATATTATTGATTTTTATTCAACAGAGGTCCTTCACACAGCTGAATACTTCACTCCAATATTACACCTTTGAGCTTGATAAAGTGAACAAAGACTTATCTAACATCATAGTACAGTTTCAAAAATAGCAGTTCAATCCTCTTCAAATGTGACTCATGTTTTCCCAATGAATTACCAATGAAAGTATAAAAGAAATTATATACGAAATATGACATAAAGATGTTTAAATGGACAATGTTTAGGCATTTTCAAATTATTGAAGCACAGAGGTTTTGCATCTGTCTGACAAAAGTTTGATGTGTTTGAGGGATAATGGGCTCAATATCAATCCACTCTAATTTGAAAAGACAGGCAATAAAACTGACTAGCTTAGACTAACTTAGACACTGACTTATACCCATTGGTTCAAAGCCAAAAATGAAAAAAGAAGATTATTGGTATGTTGTTCATGAGTGTTGTCAATAATATTACAAGAATATGATGACTCATATAATGTATGCATTGACCGCTCTTACTGATGAAGAGCGTTTTTTCAAAAGGTTATCCATAAAGATACAGATGATATCAGATTATCAGAGGGAGTATGGATATGTCAAAATGGACAATCTGTAGCATGCTGGTTGTAACATTGAAAGACATACAACCATTTAAAAAGTTGGAGAATTAACTTATTTCAATTGAAAAGGTTATAAAAGAATCTCAATTGTGCACAAGTGGAATTTCTTTGAGGAGATTTTTTCACTGATGCTACTATATTAGATTTAAGGAGCCAAGAATATCTTGGTTGATGCTCAATCTTGTCCTGAAAGATTGGACAATGATACATCTCAATATGCTGATCACATCACAACTACTGGATTCTTTGTGTGTTTGGATTGCAAAGCCAGTAAGTTGAGCAATGACGGAAGTAAGGATTTGACAGTTCCATAGATATCCTTGCAAATCATGTAAAAATTTCTACATGTACATGCATTACTGACCTGCCATAAAACTTTTCTTGTAGATGAATGAACATGAGGTAGTTTGGACTATTTTTCTCATGTCTCATGTACAAGTCGTTGAAAATCAAGAGGACAATTCATTAAATTTCAAATGATTACTAGTGTACAAAATGAGGAAAAATCCTTCAGCATCAATTGAAAAAAGGTCCTAACATACTTAAAAACATCATTTTGTAAGATATTCAATATTTGTATATGTTATCATGAGCCTTAGATGCCACATCCTGATCAGGATGGGTTAATCACGTTTCCAGAGGAGGTGGAATGGCAATCAATATATTATTGGTTCCATTGGATTCTGGGTTATGCATGATCTAGGATGGGAATTGATGAAATGAAAGTCATCATCTGCTGCATTGAACTGTGATGGCTTGTTGTGAATTATAGTCAGAAATGTTTTGTCAGTGAACAAAAACAAGTTCATCATGTACATCAAAACACAGTAGCAGTGCATCTAGTAGTACCATGGACAATTATGATGGACAACAGGGCATCATATTCCTTCTCTTAATTGTATTGGAACATTCACAAATCTAGTAAAACCATCACTATCTGAGAATAAAACTCAAGCAAAAATATTAGATGCTCAGAGCAATATGGATCTCTTGCCCTCAATATCAAATGAAGAAGAAATGAGTATGTGATTGGGGATAGAATTCACAGAAATTTATTTTCAGAAATTGATGGAATAGCATGCATAATGCTATGCTTGAGTTAGCATTTGAATTTGATTTTCAACATAGACAACATCTATATTACAAGTAATAATTCCAAAAACAAGTATATTAGCAAGAGAATCCATGATATTGTGGGAAATGTGCTATGGAATTCCTATGAACAAACAAAGTCCGAGTTGCTGTAATAAAAGCTAAAGACAGCAAAGAAGCCTTAAGCTGTGCAATGCATTCTTCCATGACCAATGATTGAAAAATCTACATACATCTAAGATGGAAAACTGTGAAGTCAATATCACCAATTTATACAAGCTGTTTCCATGGTGCTAATAAAAAAAGAATAGAAATATATTTGCATTATTGTAGTCTAAGTGGTGACTCATTTGGTAGCATGAAAATCATTTTTGAAATCAAAACACAAAACTACTAAGTTTTGTTTTTTCAAAATGATATCAGCCAGCACATTTTTTTTAAAAAAATCATGTGATACATAAGTGCACATAAAAATTAACACACTCACTTGTTCATGAACAATATCCAGGTGATCTCCATTTTAGCCCCTTATTATTTGTCGCCCACATATGAAACTGCTAGCTGGAGAGTTATCCTTCATTCTGGATTGATAATTCTACTCAAACTTATCAAGATGACTCTTACAGATACCAGCCTTTACTGTTTTTCTGTGACATCTCCAACTCTGTCCACTGACTCTGTCTTTTTTCTTACTACTTCTAGAGAAATCAAGTTCAAATTGATTTCATTTTTCAATGATTGCTACTGTGAAATCATAGTACTTTCATGGGAAGAAGTATTATGTCCAAGTACTTATGACAAGGAATGAATGATGTAAGCATTGAAAGAAGCAACTTCAGAGTCCCTCAACCACAAGGCCCATCATCACTTTAAGAAATTTAAGTAGTGAACCTTATGATACAGAAATGCAGAGCCTCAATGAAAACCCAGCTGATCAAGGATGATATTACTTTTCATCTTTTTATTGTGATTGTTTGAGACACCAAGCTACAAAAAAATTAAGCCAAAGCCTTTTTCAATCTGTTGACTCCACACTTTCTTCTGAACCTCATTGTAACTGATCTCTTGTACCAAGGTTAGACATAGAGCAAATGGAAACATCCTTTGCATGATGTTCACCCATCGATACCAATCATTTTACTTCATTCTTTGCACATTATTCTGCCTTTTCACCTGCCACCTCCTCTTGATACACAAACTAAGAGACATATCAATAGCTCTTTTTCTTATCACACCCTGTTTCCCTTAATGAGAGCACATGTAAACTGAATAGAATTAAACAAGTTGACCTTATTGATACAGTGTTATTTGGCATGAACAGCTTCAAACATACGAAGAAGCATCTACATTAGACCATTTCTTAGGGACTGATTTGCTTCATAAGTGGAAACCATAAGCAAAGGTGCATCCATTGTCTGCAATGTAGTGATTTTGAATACCACCTTCAATTTATTTGTACTCTTCACAATGACACTCATACATACTCTTCTTTGGAATTTTGCAAACCTGCTTAACTGTCAAAATAATAGATTCTAGTTCCCAAACATCATTCCAAAAGTATATCACCATAAGAGCTAATCTACTTCTACATTAAATGTCACTCCAAGATAATCAGTTTTTGGAAGTGTCAAGTTCTGGGATGTTCCCTTAGATATTACTGGTGCACATTGCTGCAATGACAACACTAACTAGTTGATGAGAATTTGAAGAAACAGAATATCAACACAAACCAATTAGGACTATTTACACCATAGGATGAGATTTATTCAAGAATTTACACAAACCAGCAAAATGGGCATCAGAAGCAAGGGGCCTTACAGTATCAATCAAGTCAACATCAATGAAAAAATCACCATTTAAGCATGTCCTTAAGTTATCAATATTATCACAATTAGATGCATCAACCCATTTTCAAACTATGTTGTACAGTTGATGGAATTAATGGACACTGCATTGATAGCATATAATTTGTGATTATTTATCAATAAAGGAAGTAATCATTAGAAAGATTTCATTGGATGCTTAGGAGATTTGTTTTCTCTATTATGTAACTGGTAAGGAGAAATTATGGATGTAACTCAAGAGCTACTATTACTCATTCTCAACCCTGAAAATCAAAACTTTCAATGTTGCAATCCAATAAACTCAATCTAACTTAGTTTGTGGCTATGCCAAAGGTGATTTATCTGACACCTTTCTCCATCAATTCCAATAACACAAATAAAATTCTTTGATTCGTTTAAGCATGAGTACCATTTTCTTTCAACCAAATCTGCACACAAAATCCACTCACAAAAACCTCTGTATTGCTAAAAAACATCTTTTCATACCAACACATATCCAGGATGCAAAAACTAGGATATTTAAATAAAAAGCCATTTTCTTCTTTAGGCTTCTTATATCTCAGGATCTAATGGGAGTTAAGCAATACTAAACCAATAATTTACTATAGTGCAATCAAACACTAGCTCTGGTGATGAAGGTTTTGTAGTCTAACTAATAACCAATTCTGATAAATAAGCCCCCCAAAGAAGAATTTGGTACAAAATGAAGTAATTAATGAGAGACAAGAGACTGGGATAAATTTATTTTGAGTCATAATCCTGAAGTCATGCAAGACCAAAGCTCATACCTGTTGCCTGCAAATTTCAAGAGATACACAGCTCACAAAACATTTTTGCCTATACTATGAAATACTTTGGTAAAAGAATGCACCAAAATATTGAAATTTTATTTATTTGTGGTTAACTTTAGGATAAATTTAACTTTTCAAGAAGATTCATAGTTATAATAAATTATCTCTAATATTGGAAACTTTCAAAATTAGTAATTTTTCTTGGATCTTCCATGGTAATACTGAAAAATCATAATGTAATTTTTAAATCTTTAAGACCTTGGACAAGATTTGTCACATTACTTATTTGGGACATTGTTCAAAATGTAAATGGCACCACACCAATAATGTCTTTAGTCACATCTTGTCAAATTCAAGGCAAAAGAAATTTTTTAGCTAAAATAGACTTTAAAAATACTGCTTGAGAAATAAGTTTCATGAGGCATCATATACATCATTGAAATCTCCTCATCAAGACCTTTCCAGCTGTATGCAGAATCATGGTGAAATCCCAACACATAAAAATCAATATGATATTTCATTCAAACATGCAGTGCCAAATACACAGTGATAGAGATCTAAGTCTAATCTAATCAAATATTAAACATCTCCATGCAAAGGACATAGCCATATGTACACACATTCAAAGATGTTGATATAATTATGATATACCCAAATACTTCCCAATATCTTTGAAGCTTTTTGAAGAATATCCTTGACAATCTATTGTATTCTCATAGGCATAGACATTCAGCACTCTAGTAGATTTTTGATTATAATATCACAAGGAGTTCAAAGAAAATCTGAGATATTGCAATTGACCATTTATGATCTGGTTTTTGATGAAACAATAAAATTCATTTTTTCATGCCTAGGATGGTTTGATGTGATCAGATCTAGATTTGTACATCTGTCCCTGTTATTTGCGCAATGACAGTAGAAAAACAAAATAAGTGCAAATAACTCAATGAGAAAAGTTAAAACCACAATGCTTGAATAAAAAATGACCATGGTTTAGTCAAAATATGATAAAAATCAGAAACAAGCACTACACCCTTTACTTTTAATTAAAACAAACTGATGTTGCTCTCCTTCAAGAGATAAAGAAATAGACATTACTCACTTAATTATCAAGCATTGCTCATGTTTTCATGATTTTTCAAGTTCTATATTAGTAACCATGCTGCCAATTGAATTTTGTGGATTGATGTTGATGACAGCATTACATCAATGATACCAATGAAAGTGTTTCCAGTGTTGTTGCATTGAGTTTATATCTTGTGATTATTTGGTTGTGTATTGTGTGACTTTATGTGATTTTTTTGTCTACTGTGAATGTTATCCCAAATAATGGTCTATGCAAACCAAAAGCAAAACTAGAATCAGTAAGCATCAGATGACACCAAAATTTGTTTCAAATTAATTTGAATTGATGCTACCACAGTAATTCAAATTAATGTAACATGAACTTTTGGTGGATGATTCTTCCATTTATGACCTTGAATTGATCCATTTTCATGTTCCTGTTCTGATTGCTGCATCACAAATTATGGTGTTGAAAATTTAGATGTGGAATTATTTCATTCTATAGTTCAAATGAATGTTTAAATTTATTATTGATCAATACTAATTAGATTTGTTAGTAACATAACTCACAATTGTTGAATAATAATAATACATACTAGTATATTGCATCCGAAAACATAGATTTAATCAGGCATATTCTATTTTCACTTTTATCATTCGGCTGTGATTCATGGTTGTTCATGCAGACTGATGACAAGCTAAGACAACCCTTTTCTCTTAATCCTTGAGGAGGTTAATTTTTAGATCATTTTTTCAACAAAAGTCAACATCAGAATCATTGGCACCACAGAGCTCTTTCCATGCATTTTAGACTGATCTCATTGAGTAAATATTGTTTTTTAATGTTGAAAATGCTGAATATTTTGAGTTACATAGTGACCTGAGTTTTTATTTTAGCAAACTAATAGCAGTTTATTTATAGATGTGGGATTTTTATCCTGTACGAAGCAAATGTTTTCTAAATTTTGGACAAAAACATCACACTGTGGGCATATTTTTGCTCAAAAATGACCAAATAAGCAAGAAATGTGTTCACACATGAAAATATGACCACCATATAATTTTTTTAACATGACTACATACTCTAATTCACTGGATTGTTGGAGGGAAATGAGTTTCAACCTGTAGGAGCTACAATACCATTGTGTAACAAAGTTCTAAAAGAAAAGAAAAGCCATAACTGGCCATAAAGACAACAAAATACAAAGTACAAATCTACATATTTAATTCAATTTTTTTGAAAAAGAGGAAGTGTTTCCAGGTGTTTCATAATAATTCTTGCTTTCGTTTTTAGTCGCGGAAGTGGTGGAAAGTAAGTTCAAGCCCCTTATTAGCCCTTAGTATCTCATCTGCGCTGGCTTGACATGACAAATGGAGAATTATCCGCCCCAATAACTTCAAGTAAGATAATTATTTGGCGAAATAATAGAGAACTAAAATAGTACTACTACATAAAGTAGAATAATTTCGAGATTAACTGAGAATACATTTTTTCGCTTTGTGTGGTATTAAGTACTTCTAACATTGGAAACATGAAAAACCCACTCTAGTTTTTCAGTTGCTGTCATTATTTGATCATGAACTGACAATTGGAATCATTTCAAAACCTCTAGTAGGCACAGAAATACCAAGACAAAAATTTCCAAATGCTTGAAAAGATAAATAAAAGAACAATACATTTTATTCTTTCTTTGCAGAATGAGAAATCATTAATCATCACCTGCCGAATATTCTAGGTTGAGAAAACATGATAAATTATGATTCTGTATACTGCAAATGGTTTTGAAAACCACATTGCAGATCAGGTCAACAAAACTATCATTTTAATGTACCTGGCTCTTGAAATGTGCATTCAATATCTTAATTTAACAATTCACTCTAAAAATGATCAATATGTAAGCAATGAACAAGGTATAAAAAGTAGTTTTGCATACTTTTTGGTGCAAAAGAGCTGTTCTGAAATTATGAAACATGTACCTGGACACAAAATCTTACACAGCATTCACCATTGAATCTAGCCATGTTCAATGTTTACTCAGTTTCAAGAAAATGTGAGATTCTTTTTACTATTGACTCTCTACTAAAAATATTCCAAAGAAATCTTCAAATTCTCACTTACTCCAAAGATCAGCACCAAATTCATTCCTTTGTCATATTTCTCCTGATAAATAAATAGAATTTAATCCAGTTTTGTCGATTTCATTGTGAAATTTGTAGAAATATTAATTTCATCATTGAAAGAGTACATTGTGTCATTGAGACCAGCTTTCCCTCATGAATGTCACTCATCAAAAGTATTTTGTCAAAATTTACAAAAAGAACAGACACCAATCAATGAATCTTGTGTCAGTTTACATATGAGTCATTCAAAACTTTGATTCATGATCACTAATCATTCAACATTAAGATTTTTTACATTTGTAGGTTCTATTGAAGTCCAACTAGACAAATATAGAATATCAAGGTACAAAATTTTAACTAATTCCCAATAATTTTAGTTTAAATCAATGATGAAATATGACAGTATTAAATGAATGCCATTGTTGCCATTAGTTTCAGCACTGAACATTTTATCAGTCTACAAATGAAGTATTTTAATGAAAGAAAACTGTAACATATTTTCATCTCAAACTTTAATGGCCTCATATCAGCAAACATGTTACACCACTATATAGCATATCCATGATAATCTCATACCATCCTAGTTATTGAACTTTTGATTATGACAAGTGTCCTAATTTTTTTGAATAATGACCAGTCTAGAAAGCATAAATGTACCTCAAAATCCTTTTTGAAAATATAAATATACTTTGGACCTGAAAGTGCATTCACCTCAAATTCAAGCGCAAGGTTAGTTAAAACATACCAAAATAGAGACAACAGTGCAACTTTTGAAACAAATATTTTTGAAAGTGTGTATTTTGTCATAATGAGTTAGAAAGTACAGATATACACCAGAAACCCTTTTGAAATTGTATTAATAACTACAATCAAAAGTCCAGCATCATTAATTTCAACAATAACTAGATTAACCTCATTCATATGACTCTATATAATTTATCATAGCCAATAAAAATTATCTTCCAAACAGATAAAGAAGTAATTGCTTGACACTTTAATGACTTGTATTTTATCTCACTTCTAGACAGGAGTACTTCTAATTACATGATTTACATCCAAAAGTGGTCTTTTCTGTCTCCAGTTTAAACTAGATCAAACAAAATAGTTCTAGTACTTTCATTTAATTGACAATGGCAACCATACTCTTTTGGGAGGTTACAATCCAAAGCTGTTGTTTGGTTTGCCTCAAGATGATTGTTGTGTTGAGCAACAGGATTGTGAAGTCTATCTTGGAAAGATGTAAAACTTGAACATTTGGGACAAAAATGCCATGATCATCACCATATGTCCATTGCCAGAATTCTGCCAATGGAGAGTTAGAGGGACATCCTTGAAGATGTAACCCCCACCACCATGTTTTCCTCCTCACATCTAGTTTGTTTTTGTGTCAATACCAACAGATAAATTAGGAGTTTGTCTCAGCTTCATGAAATGATACTAAGCCGAATGAGAGGACAATGCAAATACTATTCATTTCCCCACTATTCTTTCCATCACTACAATCCAAGTTAGTTTTTTTGACAGGTCTTTTTTGGACCCCAACACAGTCACTACCCCTTCTTGTTGCTGTGTCATCCCCAGCCAAGCAGAATTTATCCTCATGACTTTTGTTGTATGTTCTATTTGATTATTTCAGGACCACAATCACATCCACCTACTCTTTTTTTGGTTATTAGGTGAATATTTATCATGCCTTCTTTGGGAGCATCTACTTCATCAACACCATCATCGTTTTGTTGGTTGTTGTGTGTTTTCAAACAACACCTCCCTGAAGCTGTTTGAATGTCAGAAATGATGCTAAAATCTGTTAAGCCTACCATTATCCTTGTGTGTTGTTATGTTGTGGTTGCTAAAAGAGCATTTTCTGCAGATACAACTTTGCTTGCTCTTCCTTCTGCTGTTGCTTGTTATGTCTCTCCAGGCCAAACATGCAGCACCACCATTGGGAATACAGACCATCTCCACCATTGTCAATATGATCTTTTGTTCTATTGTTGTGCCTTAGAAGTTCAATGAACAGGCACACTTCATCACATTATCCATTGCACCAAGTTATCCATTGTATACATCAGTCTAAACTTCCCCTCCATTTCTTTCAGTTCTACCTTTCTTCTAGAGGCAGTCTTTTGCCTTTTCCTCCTTTTTTCTTTTGCAATCCACTGTGTTTTGCTGAATATTGCCAAACAAGTTAAAATCCATCAGGAAAGGTTAGCTACCTCTTCTCAAATGTGAGTCTGATGGTCCAATGTCAATTTTTTTAATACCAATTCCATTGGATGTAATTCCTCAAGATTGGGAACAAGAATATGGTCATCTATTTTTGAATATCTTGCTCACAGAAGTTTGGCACGGAACTATTCATACCTCCACTCTTAACAGGACCTTATTCAATGAATGTGTCCCTGATTGAGACTGGTAAATAATTCTGCCTCATTTTGAACACAAGACTGCCCTCACTTTATCTAGGGGATCTGGTGTCATTTGAAAGTCATTGAGTTTTCTTACATTGTACCACCCTGGACCACTGCTTTGGGAGACCCCCTAAGACTATTGTTATTTTTCTACCCAACCATCCATCACACTTCCCCACTTTATTTCCTTCTTATTAGTTGTTTTATGTATAATTGGATTTTGGAATAAATAGAGGGAAGAGGAGAGAAAGATAGTAGAGGGAACAAGGAGAGCATTTGAGGGACCAAATAGCCATCCCAATCACTGCTCTTGGACTCTACTGATGACAATGGGGATGAAGAAAGATAAGAATCAGATACCAAGTGCTTCCAATTATATTCTACCCTTTTCAATATTATTGTTTCATATGCCTTTATGCTACCAGATGGAGCAATACATGCAGCAGAATTTTCTTTTATTAGAGTTTATCAATTCTCTTAATTTAATTTAATTTTATGGGTTATAAATTGATGTAGGACTGTGTCAAATATAACACAGTAAAAGTTTTATCATTGAATTGCAGTTTCTGTTGGACAGGATTTTTTTATGATTTTATTTTTGTCTTTTTACATGACAAACATGTGGAATTGGATTCCACAGATCTGAGAGGGAGTGTTGAGCCATATGCTTCTAAATATTAGCTTTGCAATACTTTGATCAATTGACACTTATGATATAATTTTTATCTCACTTCTAGACCTAAGTATTTTTATCTACATGACTTACACCAAACAATAATCTTTTCTGTTTCCAGTCTAGACTGTATCCAACTAACAAGTTCTATTGATTCAAATTAAGTGACAATGATTGCCACAATATTTTGTGAAATATTTACATAAAACGGATTTCTGTAACTACTGATGAACTTAGATTAAGGCTAACAATGATAAGATCACCTGATTGGTATTACAATTGCCATCATCATGGCGTACAAAGAACTGGTGTAGGGCTAATGCAAAGATCTTCCGACAGAGAGCACTGAAAGTATTGTTTCTTGATCATCACATGTTAACATATTAAGACTGGAGGGTGTCATGATGGTCCAGAAGATAGCATAATGGTACCAAAATTGAAACATTACCAATTAACAGATAAGGTATTATTGCATGTTTTAGCCAAAAATAGAGTTCAAAAGAACTTGAGAAGTTCAGAGGAAGATGTGGAGGATGACAGTGTCCATGTTGCTGTTGATATTCTGACCAAGTTTTGATTTTCCAATGTACAACACAAAACAAAGACAGCTTATGTATCTGAAAGTGGAAAAAAGAAAGAATGATATTTTTATCTCTAGGATCAAAATGTAAAGCGTCTGCTGTGACTGAGTAGATTGAGCAGCCAACAGGAGAGCAAATAATGGAATGATAGTTGGTATATTGGTTGAGTTGTTTTTAGAGTGTTAGAAAATCATGACAGTGTTAAGAGGGAAGCAACAAATACAGGAATTTTATCTATTAAAGTTTGTACTTTTTGGATATTTTTTCTTTGTATACCTTGTACTAGTCAGATTGCCAAGATTGCTAGAGTTTTAAATTTGGAAAAAAGGTTTAAAATTTTAAATTTGGCAAATCGTTTTAACTTTCATTCGAAAGAGATGAAACTTGGAATATATTTTTTACTTTAACTTAATTTCAACTTGGATTCAAAACATGAATTCTTACACACGCAACCCTAATCTTAGTTCTGGCTAA
>JALLOT010003009.1:0-11854 GCA_036939595.1 Thalassiosira livingstoniorum | reverse complement strand
AACCGAAATGGAGTCTTAAGCCGCCAGCCACCAGAGACTGTACAGCAACGCAGCATTGGATGCCACAGAAAACGGGCTAGCTCTCCTTCCAGGAATCTCAAAATTTATGACCACAGGGACCAAAGATTAGAAATCTTTGCGTGTACTGAAGTAGACAAAATAATCAAGCAGTAAAATTTCTTTATTGCCCAGCTCCTTGTGGCTTTTGTTTACACACTGCAGCAGGATCTGGTGGCTTAGGCCGCTTCTGAGCGGCCCTGATTGCCTTCAGCCTTTTCCGTTGTTCTGTCACAGTAGCATGTTCCAAACCATCCAGCTCCTTGTCCATCAAGTACCAATCTTCTGCTCCTAAACTGCCATACCCCTGGGACCACTGCAGCTCAATGCTCTTCAACAGTTGTTCCTGTGCAGTGGGTCGGGGTCGTTTAGTGCTCCGATCATCACCTCCAACTCCCTTCCGTTTCTTCTGTCCTTGTTCTACAGTGAGAAAGGCTTTGACCTCCCTTTCCAGCGCTCTCCAGCCTGCTACACAAGATGGAGGAACAAAAGTGGGTTGACGTGTGGTCGTGGCTGGTGCCACTTGACTGACCGTCTCCCCAGTTGAGTCCCTTCCCTCATGCATGGCCTTCTGTTTTCTTTGGTCTTGCTTCCTCACTAAGTCGAACCATCTCCTTGCTGCCTGGTGAATGGCCAGCAGCCAGTACTCGTGTTTCTCTCAAGAAGAATTTCCCAACCTCCAATCAAACTTCCATCAGATATTGGTCTTCCTTCAAGAGACCAACTGCGCCCATCTGTTGTTGCTCCTCAATTTCAAGTTGCAATTCTTCCTTTCTTTGTTTGGTAATGAGAAGGCCTGAGACAAGGTGATGAACCACACAATTCCTAAAGATCCATTGTCCATGCGCAATCTCTAATAACTTAGTAATAAAGCCTTCAGTTCAACATGTTACTGTTCTTGTCGGCCTACACAGCTGTAGATAGGTTTCCTGCAGTTTCACTAATTCCTTGGAGATCATTTTCATTTCAAAGTTGTCCCAGCCAATTGCATCTGTTGAGGACCCCAGAAGGTGGTACCGAATCTCATAATTGCAACAGATAGATTCCATGGAGGTAGCACCCCTTCCTCTGAGACGATACATCAAAATACATTCTGAGAGGGTGGGGTCAGTGCAATGCTCCTCCATCCATTTGTCCACCAGTTCTACTATTGCTTCAAATGCCTCCATCCTTCCTTCCTCCCAACAATGCAGAATATGTGCTGTGGTTTCAATCTCCTTGCAGCATGGACAGGTGGGGTCCCTTCCATCTTGGTGACTGAGAAACTTCATGGTTGCAGCAATTCCCATCACCTGTTTACACGCCCACACCTGAAAGAGCCTAGGAACTGAGTGCAAAGTATCGTAGACATGGGGTCATGCTACTTGCTCAAATTGCAAGTAATATAAGAGTTTTGAACTATTCATAAACTTTCTTGCCACTTTGTGATAACAGGCATATCAGATTTCTTTACAGTTGCTGGAGTGAATCTTGATATTATTGACAAATATTGCTATTGGCTCCAATGGAAACATTTGTGGTCGTCGACGGATGATACCAAAGTCATATATTTTCATCTTTGCACCGTGATCACACGCACAGTTGAGTTGAGCTAGAAGATCCAGGTCTTCCCAAGAATGCAGGTCATCCTGATGTGCAGAAACATGAAAGAAATTCCTCTTGATTGTCAGAAAGTCACAATGAAGCATGATGATTTTGAGAACATCCAAGTGATTGCATTTGGAAGGAATCCACCCTGGGGGTAGATACTCAACTCTCCCAAGTGCTCGAAGGCAATCGGAATAAATGTCAACTTCACTGTTCGGACATGGTTCCAGTCAATTTGCAGCCAAGAGGAGAAGGTGCAGTGCCATTAAACCCAACAGTTCACTGCAATAGGCATTGGCGTCTGGCAGTTGATCAGCAAAGGCACAGATCAATTTCCCTTTCCCCGCTGAGCAGTACAAAATGAGTGCTGTGGAACATACACCAGGATAGATTTCCTTAATGTATGACCTGTCTGCCACTGCTACCAAGGTGCCAGCTGCTATTGACTGCATAATCCAATATCCATCCCCAGTCACCTGTAGGTTGTTCCAGATCCATGAATTGCCCTACTCCTCAAGCACATCTAGTAGAGTTTGGGGTGGTGAAGAGGGTTGGAATGGAGTTGCCCTGCCAATAAGGGAGAGTAACTGTTCCTCCTCATTGATCCACCTAACCGAGCATGGGATTTCTGTCCCATCCCTAGCTGCATCGGATGTGGTCAAGCCAGTATAGTATCCACACTGATTGGTTTCTCCAAAGATGGTGGAAGCACCCTCCCATTCCCTAAATGTCAGATTGCTTTCCTCGTGTCGCCACCATTCATTCCGAATCAGCGGCTCTTGTAGGTAGTCTTTCAAGCTATCTGGTATCCTACCCCTGGGAGCCACATGCTCCAGTGCCTCACACCACAGCTGAAAGTCTTGCTCTGTGATTGACACATTGTGAAATTGAAGACGTGACCAGTGAGACTTCAGTGGTCTAGGTTCCAAGAATCTCTTATTGATATACTTCCCCTGAGGGCACAAAATGCAGGACAGAAACAGAACTTCCTGGTGTAACCAAACCCTGTTGAGCTGAACCAATTGGGGACCTTGGTATCCCACCTCAATAAACATGCCCATCAGCCACATATTCTGCTTCCTTGTAAATTGCAATGGAATGTTTGTGATCTTGACTTCCATTCCAAAATACGACGCTTTCTCCCACATTGCCTTAGCAAACAAGACTTCTGCCAGGTCAGAATAGAGTTCATATGGCAGCTGCAGTGGCTGGAAAGATAAACCAACTTTTATTAGAAATGTTTCCACTGAGGTTTGGAGGAGTTTTCCCACACTGGATGAGACGCCGTAATGGGTAAGAAGCTTGTTGGCTGCCTGTACCATTACCTCCACCCCCACATGATGAAAACCTGCTCCATAAAATCCTTGACTCAGCTGCTGTACATCTCTCTCTGTGGACCTGACAATTCCTCCCAACAGCAACATCTGGTAATACTGCTTGTTCAGTGCATCTTTGAGATTGGAGAGTGGTTTGATGAGGCAAGCTGCTCCATACCCCACTTTGGGCCAGAACATGCTGTCAAGACCTACCCACAGTTGCCGCCAATGTATCTTCCCATTCCTAGCATTGTCTATCCATTTCTGTGCCTTGTCACACATGGCATTGAGAGCTGCCTTCCCGTCACCAGTTGGGCAAGTGAACACCCCAAGTGTCTCTTTAGACGTGTGTACTGACTCATGAGCAATCTGGCTAGAGGATCCATCTGGAAGCGGTACTTCCAGTGTGTATGTCTCATCCTCATGCAAGTTGAGATAGTCTACTGTCCCGTCTTCCTTCCAATTGAATCCGATGAGATAGAAGAAACACTTTTCTGGCTTGACTAGTCCTCCAGCTGCAATAAGAAGCTGGCCCCAGTTTGTGATACTAGCTTGGAGCAATTGATGCATCTCTGACACAGTTTCTTCACAGGCTACATTAATGTGAATTAGGTTGCAGTCATCCACAAATAGCACAGCTGCCAGATCCAGATTGACCATTGAGATTGGTGCCACAAATGTTGCTCTATGACCCTTCCACTTGTGCACCCACAGAATGGTAATCGTGATCACACCACAGGTGACTTGTGCTTCTCCATTGCCTTGGCACAGTCCTTGTGTCTTGATTTCAATGCTAGATCCCGCGAAGTCAGCTGAGTCACCAAATGCTGTCCTAAGAAAGAATTTCATATCCTGAATGGCAGAGAGCATGGCAATTGATGCTTCTGCAGATACACCAAATGCTTGGAAGACCAGGGATGCTATTGCATGGGCCATGCAATTGTAGCAGTTAGCTGCATCAATTGAAGCTACTCCACATGGGATTCGAAGTTGCCTAGCAATGTCATAAATGAGGACCTTGGCAAGAGTCCCATCATCTGCCATCCTACCCTTTTCACTGAAGTTTTCTTTGGGCATGAGCTTATATTTACGAGCATTATCCATCATCCGATTTCCAAATATCATCTTATTGGCAGTGTTTAAGTCTGCCGCCATAAGTAGAATTGCCCTGTGATTTGATACCAGCTTCACCCCGTGAATCTTCTCCAACATGACAGACAATCCACTTTTTCATCTATCCAGTGCTACACCATGTCAAAAAGCTAACAAGGTTTTCAATGCATGAAACGCAGAGATCATCTTGGACTTCCCTCCAGCCTTATAATGGCCAAAATGCAGCCCATAAATGGACAAAGTTATATTTTCATTGACTTTTTCCAGCATTGTTGCCACTCCTCAGTTGTCATTTCTGATTCTGCTGACTCTGCAGGCACCACTAGTCTAATGGCTGCACACTCTTGTGCCAACTCTTTTGTAGCTTGATCAAAATCAGGAGGAAACTGGTACGTTCCATCCAGCACTGCCTTGGCTGTGACTGTTGTGGCATTGTATCCAAATTCTCCCTGCAGTCGACCCTTACAGATTGGTGCCTCTTCTGCCAGATGAAATTTTTTCCGATGCACCTCATTCCAGATTGCTTCGAGTACCTCCTTCTCACTCTCCACTGTCTGAACTTCCCCATCTTTCTCCACTTGCACCACTGACACACTCCTCCCTTTAGATTTTCCAAGCACATGGTTTAATCGCCTCAAAAATTTCCTTTCCTTCTCTCTTTTAATTAGAGCCAGGATCTCCTTTTCTCCTTCCTCATCTTCCTGTGACTGTGCAGACTCCAAGCATTGCTGAAGGTGAGCCCATCTGTGCTTTTGGCCGTGCCTTCTGTAGTAAAGACATTTATCTTTACTCTTGGCCAGACCCTCCTTCAGCTCTGCCACCGTCAGCTTAAGGGCATTTGCTATCTTGCTTCATCTTTCTGCCCTTTTCAGGTTGCCTCTGTTACAAATCTTCCCTGCATGCCAACAAAGTAAAGAGCAGTAGACCTGACATCTCTGAATCTAGAGTGCTGCTTCTGGTGAAAATGGCATGTTGTCAGAACAAAACATTTGGCATTTCTTTTCTGCTGCTCTCATATATTGCACACTCTCCTTATCAATCTTGTCCAAGCATGGAGCCACAATTATTCTTGGAAGTTTGGACTTATTGACTTTTCAAAGACGTGCTTCCAATTGATGATCAACTAACTGTTTCTCCAGGTGAGTGAGGTATTTCTTCACTGTCTTCCGCTGCAGAGTAGTAAGATGCCGTGATGGAGGCCTCACAATCTTGGAAGGTGAAGTAACCAGGAGAGTAACCGTTCTGAAGTCAACAATAAAAAGCCAATGATCTCCGACTCCAAATCCCACTGGCATAAGGCATGCATTTTCAATGTCAAGATCTGTAGTGCACCACAGTCCGTCAATGGGTCTAGAATCATGGAAGTATGTTGCACCAATCTCTCTGCCTGTGTGTTTGGTCACTGCCTCCTTCATTCCAAGCCCATTGATATTGGTTAGTTTCTTCCCAAAGTCACTGTTATAAATATGCTTGTTTAAATCCATTGCTAGGATCAGCCTTTCCCCAGCATTCCTCCACATGTGCAGTTGTTTTAGTAGATCCTTTTGAAGTTGTTTGATGGGGCATTTAAGACTATTCTTTTGGGTGTTCAAATAGCGTCTCTGTTGCTGGTAAACTGTTTGGGGGCCAGAGCTGTTGCAGGGATTGTAGGCTCAGATAATTCTTGTGACAAAGCCATCACTGCCTACAAATCGTTGATAGACCCATCTTCCCAAGCCTGAGACATCCTTCCCAGAGCTTGCCATGTCTAGTTGATCTAGAACAAGCCCAAATGCAGCCATTCCCACTCCTCCATGTTGACATCTCATTATACCTCTGCTTTTATGGACATTGTTTGCAGCTACTGCCTTCACTGCTGCCTCACCTCTATTAAGCATCTATGCTAGACCATTCTGATTCTGAGTGTGTTGCCAGTTGATACCAACCTTGCTCATAAGTATCACATCTGCCCCAGTTGTATTAATCGCCTCCTTCAATTTATTTAGCTTCTTATTCCCTCTAATCCTTGCCGTATTCAGTCTATTCACAATTTCTGCTATGACTCTAACTGCCCCGTCTGGCTTCTGTTGAATATATTCCCCTTGCACTTTAAGAAGTTGGTCATCTATTCCCTCTTCTGTGAGCCATTGATCAATAAATTCTGGCATTTGCTCCTCCTCATCATCCGAGTCCAACTCCTCAGCTGTTGCCACCATCCCCATCTTGTCAATTGCTTCTGCTAGTAGTCTCTCATCTCTTTCCTCCTCCCAATCTTTATACGTTGTTTGTTTTCCCTGTTGTTTGATAGCTTCCATCACTTCCGCCTTGGATGTTTGCTTCATTTGACCCCATTTAGTTATGCAAGAGTGGGTGCCATCTGGGTTGATAAGTTTTATTTTCCTTCTTGTTTCAGACTACACCCGAAAGGCCACAGCCCTTCTCTGATTTCTAGCCTGTCTAGGATCAAAACCCCATCCACTTTTCACATTCCTCTTGCATTGTGCCCCCCTGGTGGATTCAGGAGGGTAGCTGGTCCCAACTATCCACTAGCACTGGAGATATTGTTCTTATGACTCTCAGCACTGGAGTTGTCTACTCTGCTGGGATTTCCTTGCCCAGGAGAGGATTGGTCACCATAAGATTCCTCGTCATCCAACTTGCTATGCCTGCTGCTTTGGGGTTTCAAGCCCCTGCTGCTGGAAGAATGACCATCCCTCCTCTTGGCTCTCTCATATTGAAGTAGATCACGTGTTTTTTCCAGGTTCAGATTGGCAATTTCATCATTGTTCATAATTTCCACATCATTTTCTTTGCTAAAACTGCTCTCAATGGTAGATTTGCCATTGCTGGTTACACTGGTGTCCTTTACATGGATGGTATTGACTGAGCAAGCAGAGTCAATGTTGAATAGGGCAGCAGCTGCTGTAAAGTTTTTCTGTTTCGATTTCCTACTATTCCCCACAAGAATGTCATCACTGCAACTCTTGAACCACACTTGCTGATCCATGGCATTGCTGGTTTGTGCCTGGTCCTGCTCCTGGGAAGTGATGATGTTCCTAGGATTAGTCTCCCATTTGCATTGGAAGGAGCGTGCCACTGTGACTGGGCAGAATGCTTTGTCCATAAACTTTGCAATCAGTTCATCTTCCATCTGCTGGGCCTTTAGTATCTCCCTCACAAATAACGCCAAGTTTTTGTTGCATGTGCTAACCAAATGGTCTGCCTCCTCCAAGTTGTGGAATACCACATCAACCCTTGCACCTGGTCCGCCTTGATGCACTTCTGCAAACAACATTGAACAATCCTCTATTTTGACCATATTGTATAGAATAGTGCACAGTGTGATTTCCTTCAAAACTTTTACCTCAGCGTCCTCCAATGAAATCAACTTATCAATATTTGTAATGCCCTCCAGTTGTTGAGTGGTCATGCTCACATTGTACACTGTGTGTTTTTGTGACATATTTGCCAACACATTGACCTCCACTCCCGATGCTCCCCATTCTAATGGATTTGTGCCATGAGCCCATTTCCCCCAGTATAGTTTCCACAGTCCCCATTTCTTTGCCTCTTGAAATAAGGAGAGAGTGTCCTCCTTATCCTCCAAAGCCACTTCTAGATGAAATACCTTCCTTGCTGCCTGTTGCTGCTTATTGTATTTACTGAACACATGTGTATCAACTCCTGGCAGTTTTGGAACATTCTTTTGAAGACTCACTTCTGGAATGAGCATAGGTTGCAGCTCCTTCTTTGACTTATTGTTGGCAATACAAAGTCTATCTGCATGTGCAAGGATGATAGCTATCTCCTTGATCAGTGTAGACTGATAGTTGTATTGGTAGAGATGAAGCACCATGAATGGTGTTTCCAATGCAAAGCATTGCAATTCCCGAACTTTTAATGCCTTGCCTCTATGACGTATCCACTCATAAGCACACCTACTAATCAATTCAGACAACTTTGTGTTTGAAGACAGAGGGAAGTAGAATGTCACCTGTGGATCATTGTTCTCTGGCTGCCCCAGCACTTTCTGTCCATCCTTGCCCTTTGCTTTTTGGTTCCTTTTCTTTTCAAATGCGTTGTCTCCCCCTTCAATTGCAAAATAGTTCCCCATCTGTGTCATGTTTTCTGGAATCTCTCTCTCCTTTGTGATGGGTTTAGCCTTGCTTAGAAGTAAGATGTGTCAAATTGTGGTCTCAGTGTCCACATACTGAAAGTTCTTCATGATCATGAGCAGCCTCAAAGCCTCAATGAATTCTGTGGGTTTGTCATTCCCTGTGAGGAGAAATCTTGCCTCCACAATGACTCTTTCATACATGAGCAGTTTAGCTTCCTTTTTTGCTTTGAATAGTTTTCCCTGACTTTTTTAGAATGCTTCCTTTTGTTCCCCCCAATTTCTCCTGCTCATTTGGGTTGTTAATTTTTGCCAGCTCTGCATTGGTGTCCGCCAATGGAGAGGAATGTTCTCCTTTTCCTCCAGCCTTGGTCCCCGCTGCAAATCCTACCCCCTTTGAATTTCCTCCCTCTTTGTTGCCCAAATCCTTCATATCTGTATCCACCCCATTGCTCCCCATAGTTTCCCAGTCCTCCTCGTCAATGTTTTCCGTAGTTTTACTGGACTTGACACCATTGTTGTCCCCCATTGTTTCTGCACCCCATTTATTTTTGTTTTTGTTAGTGCTGTGCGTAGAGCGGTTGCTGCCCACAATTTTTGGACAAATCCCTGTAGCTGTAGGCATGGCGGTGTTGTTGTCAATCTGTGCTTCTGGCCACTGGTGGAAGTTGAGGGAAATTAAAGCCATGAGCAGAAACAATAATATTCTGGCTTATGTACATGGCTTTAAGATGTTCACATCCCAACTCCTTGACATTATGACTGTGCATGTAAAAATCTAAGTAGTACTACAGTACTTAGGTAATTATTAGTAGTATGTTTTACTAGCAGTACATACTGTATTCTACTCTCGATTTGCTATGACATTCTGGATTTTTTCTATCATTCTGAGTGTACAACTAAAACCAACCTTCCCAATCAATCGATATGGTTCAAAAACATGACATGCGAGCAAGCCATTGTTCCAGGAACATCCTAAAGTCACATTAAAAACAGTATTTTTTAAAACAAAAAATGTGATTATTGGTTTTGAGCATGAAGTCAGAGAACAAGAAAAAAATTTAGCAATATTCATTAATATTTCAGTGATAACAAAGAATTCTCACAATTATTTAATGAAAAATCATTCAGAATTTTTGAAATAAGAATTTTGTGAAATTTTGTACAAAGTTTTACAAAATTTCACCAGTTTTGTGGATTTTTGTGAAAATTTTGAGCAAAATTCCATGAAATTTGTGAAATTCTAATTTAATTTTTTCAGGAACACCCCATAACCGCTCTAAGAAAAATGTTTTTTTTTAAACGGGACTAAAAAATGAAACTACCTATGTACTCTATATCTTATGTGTAGGTAAGTAGGCAGTAGGTATCTATTTACTTACATAGTACAGATTTAAAGTACCATAGGAGATTCTTCTGTAGAGAGAGTAGAAAGAGTACCATATTGTATGATGTATTAAGCATAATACCATGGTACCATACGTCGACTCAAACATTTGTATGTTTTGCACAAGTTTAATTATTGGGGTACAAAAAAATAATGAGTTACATTTCATTCTAAAGCAAATTAGTAATAAATAATAAAATATTAACTTGTTTTTGTAAAAGGTTGACAATTCTGTTGACTTTACCTAAAACGTTACCATGCGCACGTTTTGTGGTAGCCTTTCTCATGAAAATCCATCTTCCAAGTGACCTATGCCCAATCTGATGCGACAGATCGACTCTGCATGTGATTTCCATGCTAGTAAGCCCCATCATGGGTATGTGGGGGGCAATATCCATTGTGCCATGTGTACAAGCTACAAACTACTACAACATTGCCACCATTGGAAAATATCATGATGATTTTTCTAAAAAAAATCGAGCAAACCCTTTCTTAAAAAAAATAAAACATTACCAGACACGACAACCTTTTAAAGAGTGCATGTGGTGGTAACTTTACCCTTTTTAAAAAGCGATAAAAGGTTACCATTGGTAATGTTTTATTTTTTATTAGGTGATTTTTGGTAACGTTTCCACTTTAAGAATCGCTTTTACAGAAACAAGTTAATTGCCTTATAACTGCCCTTTAATGTACTTAGAAATCAGTATATACTAGAACCCTTAGAAGCTAAGAAAGCTGATGTTCTGCTCTACAATCTACATGTAGATAAGTGTAGGCTTTTATGTAGAAAATGACTAAATACATCAACCCTTTCTATCGGCTTAAAAGGCTCTTAATGATTCAATATAATGACAAGTAGAATTCAATATAATTGTTTACAAAAGCCAATCTGTCTCAGAATTTTTGTCATCACGAATCAAAATTATTATGGGTACTTGATGGTATTTACCTTTTTTGACTCTTCACAGCAAAGTTTAATGGTTGTCATGGCTCCAAGACTCTCCACGATGTGACACAAAAATTTGCAAAAAACAAAGTACTGAGTCCCAAATATATGATAAGTATGTAATATACTTGAAAATATAATATGGATACAAAAATATTTTGAACCGGTACTTGTACCCAATACTTGTAAAAATGTATCAAATCAATTTCTGTAACATAGTCTGTCTATTGTATTTCGAGACTACTTATTTAGTTAAAAGGGTTTCTACGAATGACATATTCCTGAACTAAAGTCTAATCCCATAATGGTTCAGATATAATGATAATTACTCTATATAATTCTTAATTTGTACTGATTTTTACTGACCAATAGACCTTTGAGTAAACTTTTGGTCAAAAGAATTTTGGAGAGATTTGATGAATATTGGCTGGGATTTCAACATTACAGTTTAAGTACACCTCAAAATAAGAAAAAATTGATATTGTAGAGTTATTTTTAGTAAGATTTGTAACTCTAAGTCAAAAGTAGAATTTGATTGCAAAAACTACATTTTTCATTTCATTATCTATAATGACAGCACGAGCAAGATGGGGGTCTCTTAAAAACCAGGTTGTGTTAGCTCCCTATTTGTACCAAAACCCCTGTATGTAACGTAAAGTATCATGTTCTATGGTACAATACCTTTAAACCTATCTACCTTAAAATTTAAAATAGAACCTGAATTTTGAATTTGGGACAACAATGATAACAGCACCTCAAGGGGGTTGACAGCAAATTTCATCTTGAGAAGGAAGTTATCAGTGTTCATCATACTGATTCCATCAATTAATGAACATTGCCAGCAGAAATCATGGAGATTGGCGGAAACAAGCCTGAAATCATGACTGTCATGCAGCATCATTGCCGCTCCCATTGCCATGGTGAGTCAAATAGTAGGATAATTAACTCAAAATGTTGACTTATTGAGTTCTGAAAGATGTATCCATTTGAAAACAGTGTTAGTTAATCCATATGTTTGTCCAAACTTGATGGATCAATGTTTTGTGTTAATTGTAGCAGTGTTGTATTTCAGACAACATGGTTGGATAATTTGGAATGGGTTTGCCTGTATTAATTGGTTATTAAGAGGTGGTAGATAGTTTGTATTGTATCCCTAATTTGGTATTAAATGTACATACAACATAGATAGTATGATTTGGGGGTTAACAGGAGTCCCTTCAGTGTGTGACCAGTAGAAAGATACCGAGCAATAAATATTAGGAGACCCCATCTTGCTCATGATGACAGGTTCTATTGTATTCAAGAAAAAGTCAGTACACATGTATGTAATTTACTGTAAAGTCAGTACAGCAGTT
>JALLOT010003008.1:0-11854 GCA_036939595.1 Thalassiosira livingstoniorum | reverse complement strand
GCTCTTCCGATCTTTCACTAGTATTATGTTGTTATTATCCTACTTTTTATTTGAGTCAAAGAAAAACATGATAGGTATGTAGTGGTAGAATATGCAAAAATGTATGTTTGCCAATCAGATCAGATTTCAAGTTACTTTGGATTTGAAAACATCAAAGTAAAGCAACTTTAGAGTCATTGAACTTTGAAATAAAAATTATATTTTGAAAGCCAAAAGTAACTTCATTTAAAAGAGAAAATAACAAAATTTAAAATAATTCAGCAATTAGATTATTTTAAGCTTACTTAACAAAGTACAAACTTTGCTTATTTTACTTTTACCCCATCCTTCATAGATATGCTTATTGCTGTGTTTACTGTGTTGCTACAGTGTGATTGTGATTCTGCTGTTATTATTCTGATTTGCTTGTGGAACCAAACAAATTTTGTGCTGTACTAGCTTACTATTGCCTGTATCATTACTTTATGTCTTTTCTGTCTTTTTTGCTTTATGTTTTACCAATTGTGATGTTTGCTGCTGCATTGTCCGCTCTGGTTTTACTGGCATCACCATGAAGGGATGTATGCTTTAAAGTACCAGCAATGAAAAATAATGTCAAGGACCCATACCGCCAACTAAGGAAATTCATTGTATAATTAACCTTTAAACATTTATTGTATCTAATCTTAAAAAATATTTAATGGTGGACAGCAGAATTTAAAAATAAATTCATTTGCATTTCTACATATTGATTTACTTGTATTAAAATGTATACAATGAATCCCAATTAGCTATTACTGTAGGTTTTCACTACTTACTTCTGCTGTTGTTATTATTGTGATTTTTGACATGCCATTGCCATAGTTGGTTGTTGTGCCATGGCACAGTGGTGGCTGTTGTTGCTGGTGATGGTGATGAAAAGTGCAAGTTGTTTGTTGTTTTACTTCCTTATCATACCTACTTACTTTGGTAGTATTTACTCGCTAATGCTGTATGTGTTGCACGTAGACATCATGGTGAGTATGGACAAGGTAAATGTTGGATCATTAAGTACTAGAAAAAACACTATTTCCCCCTTTTTTGATAGCTGCTATTTTTGGTTGTTTGCAAGTACCATTTCACTTTCATTGTCATTATGTTCTACATATAATATGGTACATATCTCCACTTGTTACTTTTTTGGAACAAAATATAAACATTGACTTCTCAAAGATCCATTTATATGTTGATTTGTGATAATGCTTAGTTTGTACATGGCTTTGATAAAATAAAGGAGTTAAGGAGGGAGAAAATTGGTTTAAGTTAGTGGACTAAATAGTATATGAAAATTGGTATATACTGTAGATACCATATGATGTTTTTACCTTTTTACTTAAAAGTGTGCTTCCAGAAACAAAAGATCTCTTTGGAACTATATCTGACAGCCCAAATCTGATTTGAGCATGGCATGTTGTTGTCACAGGAAATTCAAAGTAGTAATAATAGTGACGTGTTGGTACCAGTAAAACCAATTTCGTCCCTAGACCTAGAGGTACCTTTGTGGACCTTTCCAAGATAGAATTTTTGTGACAAATGAATTTGGTCTATTTGTTGGGCCCCTAGTGGGCCAGAACATGGTTACTTAGAAAAATGTTGTTGACACTTGCAAGTCTTAGCAACTGTTCATAAAAAGCTGCTAAGACTTGCACATGTGCATACAGAAAATTCCTAGCTTTTCATAATTTTACTAGTAATACCACATATGAAACTACTTTGTTGTGGTGGAAATGAGTTAAGCTACGATATAAGCTATAACATTTTTGTGTATTGCTTTCATCTTGTAAAACTCTTTCTTGGCAAAAACTTTGTTTGTTAAGTATTTCTTTTTTGGACAATGACAAATATTTGCACTTGGATATGAAAACATCACATAAAAAAGAAAATTCACCAAAATTTACAACTTCCAAGCAAGTTCCAGTAAAACTCTTTTCATTTAGATATGGAATGTATGTGATGCCAGGCATAATGAAACAATACTCAAACATAGCATGTTAAATTTATTTTTAATGACAATCTGCTGAGATATAACTCAGCTATGTAAGCTTGTATCAGGAATTATTACAACTCATAATATTGATATTTTTTTGCGAGACTATGGACTCATTATCACTGAGAGTACTTTTGTAACAAGAAGTTCTATTTTTCCTTCCACTCCTTATCCCCTACTCCATACATTTAGACTTTACATAGCATATTGTTTTATTCTTGTTGCCTGAAATAGTTACTCATATCTTCTTTTCTTGTTTCCAAATCATAAGGAAAGTATACACAGCTTATTAAATGAAATTCATAATCATCACCCAAAGATAAATGGCAGTGTTTTTAAAGTTCAAAATTAATTGTTAACAGTTTAGATGTCTCTAGAAACAACTCCCACCTTAACTGTCAAAAATGAATACATTCACAATTATAAAACATGCAACTCACAAATTAGTTAATTGTATGGTTATCTGTTGCTAATAACTTTTATAGTGCACTAATCATGATCTGATTTTGATGCATGCATCAATGTGATTGAGAGACCGAGCTTGCTGTAATTCATATTATTTACAAAGGTTGTGTATAAAATTCCTACCATGTACATTTATTCTATTAATATCAAAGCCTAAAAAGAAAATTGGGATTATTTTTGTGATCTTTTAATACATGTTAATCTTATCTGGAAAATGAATAATTTTTTTGTGGACATCTTGATAGTAAGACTTTCAAACGGATTTGAATGAAAGAATACTTTTCAAACTATAAAAATAAATTGGAGTTGTCACAGCTGATAAACAATCAATTACAATAAGATACACTTCATTGTTTTTAAAAACCAAAGTAAGTGCAAGATTAGCACAAGAAAGTCAAGTTGACTGTTACAATTATTTATTGATGCATAGTGCAATATCCATGTAAATTTTTGAAGTATTGATCTACTTCTAACTTGCCCTCATATTGATCACTTCTTTGGTACATTATCATTATATCATCTCTAGATGTTAGGGAATTTGATCTTTATGGTGAAAAGGACCAATTATGCAAGTTTGGTTGCCTTTTAATTCCTATGAACTCTGCTGGAAACAATGTCAGTTTTGTTTAATTTCAAAGAACAGAAGAAAAGAACCTAGTGTTGGCCAAATATACTGACATTCTTGAAAAATCTTTACATTTACTTATTACAATTATCCAACAAATACATTGGAACACCTCTAAGATGTCATTCAAGTGCAAATGATTGCTCAAAACATATTCTGTTCTCACTAACAAGTATGATTTTTTTACAAAGGATTCAGCAAAGTGACAAGGACAGTTTTGACTGACAACTCCAACATTTTCCATACTGTGGTTCAGGGATACCATTGAAAATAGCAAAAATGTTTTTATTGTTTCAATGGTTCAACTGACAAATTGCATTTTTTAGATAGGGTATATAAAGGCAGTATGAGATCCAATTTTTGAAAACAAAAAAATCAGTATCATTATTGTTAGATACTCTTCTCCAAAATTCACAAATTAAGAAGTGAGAGAAAAAAAGTGGCATGATGCAGCAATAATGAAGTAGGATGAAAATCTATCTTAGATGTTTCCAAAAGATATTTGATACTTGTCATTTTGGGTGGCATTATTATTTTTAGATTTTGTTTCTGTTATGGGTGCCTCTTTTCAATGCATCATTCAATCATGCCAATGCATGATCTAACTCTTGACAAAATGTACATTTTTCAAAGAGTAACTATTAATTAAAACTGGTGATTAGTTTGCAAGAAATATCCTATTCCTTTCTTTCCCTCTAATTTTGCTTGACAATGATTGCCTTCCATTGCATCAAATGAGAAAAATCAATGCCTTTCCCACTTACCTTTCTGGTGCGTAAATAAATTGCTTTGTTTTAGTTTATCATAAGAATGAACAAAAAATTTAAAATTCTTCACAAATATCTCACGTGTCAAACCTTGGCAAATAATCCTAAGGGATTCATCTCATTATGTCCAGGTTCAAGTACCTACATTCCAAATACTTGTTCCCCATAAAGGTGCTTCGAGTTCAATTGCAACACACATGGTGCTAGATTTTTTCATGTACCAAGTTAGGTTTCAAGGCAGTTGCTTTGTTTTTTGACATGGGATTTGTGGACAACCTACATTGTGCCTATTGTTCCAAGCACTGTGGTTAACTGATTCATGAAAATTTAGTGCACATTAACCAGGAGACTTAAGAGTTTTGTTAAATAGTGACCATAGTTTGGGAACAAATTTAGCTTTAAATTTAAATACTTTTCAACTTTTGGGAAAATTAGAAGATTTCAAACAGTCTTTCGCTTTCACAAATTGTCAAAAATGGCAGTTAGGACAGTAGCTGTCAGAATGTTTGATTGTTTACTTTCTTTTCTACTTATGGCAGCTGCAAGAGTGAGAGAAATGATGGGACACCCCCAAATGAAAAAACTTGGGCTGAATTAATTTATAGACAAGTAGGAAAAGCGGTGGTCATGATTTAGGCCCTAGTATGTACCTTGTTAGTTAAGGCATAATTGTTTGTTATTTGATTTTTGAGATCAGTTCATTTTGAGTCCTTTTTCGAAAGCAGATCCAATCTTGAATCCTAAATTCAGTTACGTGGTAGTGGTGGTTGAAGAGTATCACAATATTCAACCTATTTCAGATGCCTTCGATCTATTATGACACTTGGGAAAACACACTAAAGCATCATAATAATGACAGAACTATCTGAGTTATGAAATATCATTATCAAGTTTCATTCAGAAATTAGCCTAATTTAATTAAAGTACAAGTCTTATGCAACAAATACTAGTAGTGCATTCAGTAAGAAAATGCCTAGAGAGCTGCTCTCCATGTGCAATTTCACGAGGCACTCTCATCTTTCAAACATGAAATCCAGCCTCAATAACAGGTGCTCTCAATGACTTTCAATAATTCACAATGATGCTGCTATTACACCATTGAATTGTAATCTTGTTGCAATCCTTAGGCACTGTATCGAGTATTCCCCTCCTCCCATTCATCCACAAGATCTCCCCATGACGATTCGAGATCTTTGGCGGAAACTCCATCCACTGTATGACGGTACCGATCTTGACCGCGTCCTTGATTGCCATGATGATCTTCATAACCATGATACCCTTGCCCGTACCCATAACCCTGATTAACCAATCCATCATTGTACGATTGGCACTCACTCACTGCCATTTTCAACCCCTCCGAAGATGCCGATGACTTGGTCGTCAATGACGATGATTTTTCGGATTTGTGATGGCGTTTTTTGGATTTGCTCCTTTTGTTCTTTTTGGAATTTTTCGTTTGAGATTCCTTTTTGGATTTTTTGGATTTGCTTCGGCTTCGTGACGTTGTGTTGGAGGTTGTGGCTGTGACGGTGGTTCCTCCTCCTCCTCCACCACCGCCAGTGTATGCGCTTCCGCCGCTGTAACCACCATTGCTATTCCGATAACTTTGGGCCTTTTCTAATATTTGCTTCACTATTTCTTTCTCAGTCTCTGGCAAATGCTCCGTCTTGCAACTATCCTCCGAAACATGACTCTCTCTCGAGTAGTAAGTTGGATCACTCTCGTTGGAAACATTGGAATATATGGAATAATAATCATTGTCGGAAAGGTGACTCTTGGAATCCGATCGTGAAACTCCCGACAGTGTCCTCTCCAAGTTTCGCGAGGAGGATGCGCCTCGCGATTGAGACCGAATTAATTTTCTCGAGGATGAGGCACCTCGCGACTCGGATCTGGATCGCCCCATTCTTGAATCATTGTCGCCATCTTGGGATGTTTTGGAGTAGAAGGAATAATAGCCATTGGAGGATGATCCGGCCCTGTTGAACGTTCTTGAGGAGGCACCTTTGGATGCCGACCTCGAATATCCTCCTCCTCGACCATCACCTCCACCGCCTCTTTTTTCTCCGGGCACAACTATTCGTTTGGAGCCTCGACGCGGAGTCAATTCGTACTCCTCCCCATCTCGATAATCCTGATAATCTCCCTCCGCATACGACGGATTGGAATAATTCGAAGCAATGGAATACGAAGCCTCATCCTCACCCTTCGACATTGCCGATCCACCAAATGTGGGAACAGTCACTGTGCCAGCATGAATGACATGACTCTCATCGTCATCACTTTTCCCATTCATCAACACTTTACGAGAAGAAGACTCCTTCTTCAAAAGCTTCGGACGGCTTCTCCCCCTGGTGGAGGATCCATTCGAATCTCCCCTTGCTAGCCTTCTCGAAGAAGCCCCCCGAGACAAACTTCGCTTGGAAGATGCCCCCCGTGCCGAATTCTGTGACTGTTGGGACTGCTGCGAGAGACTTCGCGTACTTCGGGAGGTGGCACCCCGGGACAAACTCCTCGTGGCAGTTGCTCGTTCCGCCTTGGTCAATTGGCGGGAGGAGGGACCGCGGGAGAGACTTCGTGACATGCGTCGGGTGGAATGGGTGCTTTGTCGACTCTGCCGACTCTTTTCTTCGTCGATGGTTCCCATGTACATCGAAATTTGCTGACGTAGCACGTATCCATCAGGCTGTTGATCATGCGGTTGATCGTGCTTGTGATCCTGTGGATGAATGGATGGATCATCGGTCAATGCCTCCACATAATGATCTCGTCGATGCGTATGCTGCCTATCTTGCCGATCGTGATGCTCCTGTTTCAAACTGCGCGGACCCCTTCGAAACCTGGAACTTCCCGTGCTCAAACTCTTGGTGATCCGTCCCTTTGTTCCCGACTTGCCAGTGTGGCTAATGTGGCTCATATGGCCTGTGTGGCCAGTGAGCGAAGTCAAGGCGGTGGGATCATCTCCCGCATACACCGGAAGGGAATACACCGAAGGATCATTTTTGCTTCTCTCTTCGTCGTAATAGTCGTTAGGGTCGTTAGGGTCGTAAGGGTGGAGGAGGCCGGTGTACACCGAAAAGTCTTCGCTGCCCGATCCCACCACGGAGGGATCGGGTCCCTTGCCTTTCGTCCCTTTGGATCCTTTCGGCCCATTTCCAATTTGGAGGTACAACTGAGGGTCGTTCTTGGCGCGTTTTCCGAAGTAGACGATGGGGTCGGGATCCGGCGCATTCGTGGAAGTTGTGGAAGGACTGGAAGGACCACCGGTGAGTAGCAATCGCGACCCAGTGCTGTACGATTTCTTCATGGATTTGACTCCTCCCTCCGTCTGGATGCTCTTTCCACTCTTTCCACTCTTGCCACGCTTCATAATGGGGTCCAAATAATTCGTCATGGTGGTGATGGTACTGGCACTTATACTCTGAGCATCGGTATTGGCCTCAATCTCATTCAATGTCGGAGGCACTGTCGGATTCATCGGTGGAGGTGGCAGGGCCAATAGTGGCTGAGAATTGTAATGATTGAATTGAGCGTAGTGTTGCGTGTACTGCAGTGGAGGGGGCACGTTGGCCATGGGAGGCAGTTGGGGATGAGGTGGCAATTGCGCCTGGAGCGGATGATGATCATGATTGTCATCGTCATTGTCGTAGTCTTCGGAATCAGTGGAGAGATTGGTCAAGAGCGTCCCACTGCTCTCATTGGTATTTTTCCTTGTGACGCCGGATTTGCTTCGAGACCTCTTTGGTCCATTGGGATCATGATATCGCTTCTTCTTGGGAGGCGGCGGAGGAGCACGATGAATTCTATGATGACCCTTGAGCGGTTCTCTCTCCTCCTCCTCTCGTTCTTCCGCCTTGTTGAGATACTTGTTGAGATAGACGTTGTTGGTGACGGCATCCTTTCGCTGTTTGCGACGACGGAAGGTCCATGCGACGCAGCAGCAAATGCAACATGTGAGGAGAATGAGGAGGAGGATGATGAGGATGATTCCCCAGAGAGGGAAGGTGGCGTAGGTTGTGACCATGACATCGTCTGTGGAATCGGAGGAGTCAGAACCTTCGACTGTTTTGGTAGTGTAGCTGTGGCTGTTGCTAATGTCGGTATCGGAGATGTACACTTCGGTGGAACCGTTACTGCTCTCTCGACCGGAAGAAGATGAGCTGCCAGAATCACCAGCGATACCTCCTTCCTCATTGGCCCACTCGGAAGCACGACTGCTGCACAGTTCATACGTATCTCCGTCATTGCTGCTGGTGCAAAAGTTAATCTCCAATCTCCCATTTCCACTTCCATTTCCACCATTTTCTTTGCCGCCAATGATAATGTGCCCATCTTGATCCCGACCATAATTCCCACCTGCGTCTCGGCCATCATCGTCGTAACTGAACGCGACTCCATTGGCTCCATTAGCTCCATTGGGTCCATCGCTGCCATATTCCAACTCAACGTATTCGCGAATGCCCTCCACGATCGATGCATAATCGTCACGAATGTGATTGATGATGATGTCGCCCCAATCGGTGTTGTGATTGCCATTGTTGAGGATGTACACTCTGTAATAGAGGTCGACATCTCTCAATTCTCTCATTTGGCGTAATTCTCTTTGGTGGCCAGAACGACTCAGCCGCTTTGTGTTGGTTCTTCCACGAAGCATACGGCTCTCACTACTGCCAGCACCACCAGCCTCTTCCACCAATGCCATACTCCCCTCCAACAATCTACCTCGTCCTCGTCTCCCAGTATACACTTCCTCAATCTGCACAATCTTCAATCCCTCCATGCGATCGCTCAACTCAATGAGAATGGTTTTGACAATCTCTCTCATTTCCAATTTGAATTGATTCATTTTAGTTTTTTGAGGGAGGTTTCGTGCCATGAGTTTGAGGGGGACGATTTCGAATTGGTTCTCTTCCTCTTCGCCTTGGTTGTTATTGCCATCATTGCCCTGGCTGCCTTGGTTACCGCCATTTCCATTGTTGTCATCATTGCCCAAAGTAATGGTAGCATAAGTCGGTTTCAAACTAATAGTAGGATACCTAGTCGGACTCGGAGTGGGATCCCTGGTAGGATTGGGAGTGGGGAACCTACTCGGTTTTCGACTCGGTTTCCCGGTGGGAAATTTGGTCGGACGGTTCGTTCCATTGGTCGGCCGTGGAGTGGGCCAACGTGTGGGTCGTGGAGTGAGCCAGGGTGTGGGTCTGGGAGTTTGGAATGTGGGATGCGGCGTGGGCCAAGGAGTGGGATTTTTGGTGGGGAGCGGAGGAGGAATGTAGATGTCGAAATTGGGTTTGTCGTTGAGGGTGTTGCAGACGGTGGAATGGGGGAAGTGTTCGTTGCAGCAGTGGAATTGGGTGGGGAAAATTTCGTAGACGGCTTCTGGAATCTGTAGGGTTGAGACAGAGAATGGTGGATGGAATAATGGTATTTGAAATTTGAGAGAGATGGAATTTGGAAAATAATTGGAAAGTCGGATGGAAAATGGAATATGGAAAAAAAGAAAATCGCGCCAAAAATCAGCACCTTCTAATTATAAAACCAACTCACCTCCGGACCCGTCATACAACTCTCCGTCCTCAACGGATGCCTCCACCACGGACAATCCCTCCCCTTCACACAATCCTTCCACGGATTGACTTTGGTCGGATTGCACCACCACATCTCCGAACACACCCCCCATTCATCCGCGCAAAAGGGCGCGATGCAGGTGCATTCGCATTTGGATTGGGTCCACATTCCATTGCCGCAGCCTCCGTTGTTGGAGGATAATGAGGGAGGGCCGGGGCAGAATTCTTGGGTGGGGTGGTTGGGGTCGAGTTGCGGGGGTTGGTGGAGGATGGGGCCTTCGTAGTTGGGATAGTTGGCGGGGTTGGTGTTGGGGTTGTAGTTGGGGCTGTTGGGACTGTTGATTTGCAGTGCACCGTCCGTGTTGGATGTTCCTGTTCCGGCGTTGGGGTTGGTGGTGATGAGATCCCAGTACTGCTGAAGTCTCCGTGAGGTTTTTGCGTGGGTGTTGCTGTTGGTGAGTTCGTTTGTGAGTGCATTGACGTTGGTGAGATCGGCTGTGGTATCGCTGCTGGGGCTGTTGTCGGCACTATTGTCGGAGCTGTCACTTCCAATAGGAAACTCATCGTCGTCCATGAGTTCCACGCTTTCAGCACTTCCCTTGCTTTCGGAGCTGCCCACGCCTTCCATAATTTCCACGCCTTCCTCGTCCATCTTTTCCATCTCGCCAGCCTGGCCAATCTCTTTCGTCTTCTTATCATGGATGGAAATGCATAGACCGCCCAACGACGAGGTGTCATCGGAAACGCACACTTGGGACGACGGACACGGCGCCAACGACGTTGACAACGAGGAGGACAATGATGTCAACGACGACGAAGATGATGACGACGACAAAGAGAGGATGCCGGCATCGGGCTCGCATTCGATGATTGATTCCATTGTCGTCCAGTTGGAAATCTCTTCCTCAGTCTCTGCAATTACTGCAGTATCTGAAAAATCTGCCATCTCAGTCTCTTCCCCTGCCATTCTCCTAGATTGTGACAAGTTGCTCGAGTCTTCTTTTGGTTGAGCCATCTTAATTTGTATGGTTGGTAGAAGATGGTTCTTGTCTCGTTCTTATCTCTGAGCTCAGCAAAATGGCATTCGGACTTTCAGTTGAGTTCTTCTTCCAACCTGCTAGCTAAGTATCTCGCTTCGGACCTTCTTCAGACAAAAATCAAAGAGAGTGGGACCATAAAATAACACTAACCAGCACTAACTTCATTTTATGTTTTCGTAATGACAATGTATCAGCAATGTATCTTTATCTGTCTGTGACTATGATTTTGAGTGTGGTTTGAGTGCTGTTTCAGTGCTGTTTCATGAGGTTTGATGTCTATTTGGGTCAGTTTGAGTTATACTAGGTAGGTTTGAGTGCTGACAAAAATATATTCATTGCGCTCAATGTCTGAAAAATGTCCCATTGTGTCTAATGACGATTAATAGGCAATAAAGAAGGACATTATCTCGCGAAAACGGGTTCAGACCTGTCCGGAGGAGAAGTGGATTCTGATTGGTGGAGATAGATTTTTATTTTTTAGTGTGTATGGTACCATACACCAAATGGTAATAGTACTTAGTAGTGGCTCCTTGATTGCGTTTTGCAGCCAAGTTAGGAGGCCTAGCTAAAATAATGAGGCATTGAATGCCATTGAACTCCTGCCTATCCTGTGCGTGCACGCTTGGTTGGCATGAGTTCGCATGTAAGTAATTAGAAATCTACCTCTCATTTTTATTAAATCTTCAAGTTCTATAACGTAAAAACAGGTAAAAAATACAAAAAATAAAAAACCTTGCACTCATTTTTCAAAAGCCTGCGCTTGGTAAGCCGCCAAATCACTAATTATGGCATGAAAGCTGGTGAAAGATCTCAATCTCCTCTTTAAAATGAACCAGTTTTTAAGTAACTTGGCCCAGTACAAGTAGAATTATTGTGGGTGAAAGGAGCCATTGAATTCAATGGACTCCATTAAAGCCAATGGGTTCCAGAGAGGAATCAATTTTGCTTGGCGATTGCATGCATTGAATGAATGACCCAAAATGTCTATAATTGTCTCAATTTCCCATATGTTTTTTGTGAAGGAAAACTGATTCTTTTGTCTATTTCAACTAAGTTTCCAAAAAAAAACATTTATTCTTCTATTTTTATTAATGATAAGAGAATAAAACATCAATTTTATCAGTTTCTGGGGCAAAGTCATAACTCTAATAGACGGGAAATACACATTTCACATTGTAGTACGTGTAAAAAAAGAGAAAGTCTAATCCAAACTGTAATAAGTGTGGAAATTTGTTGTCGACTGTCAAAGAATGTATGAACTCTAGAGAGCCAAAACACAAACTTTGGTGCAATGATGATAATGATAATATGGTAGGTACAACCGACCTAATGATACTAATAGAAAGTTCTTAACGACTATAACACTTATTGACTATCCCTTCATCTGT
>JALLOT010003007.1:0-11857 GCA_036939595.1 Thalassiosira livingstoniorum | reverse complement strand
ATTGGTCGGATTCAGCAAACACTAGCTTTGCTGTGATAGGCTGACCTGGCAGACAACCAGGAGGGGCTGATTTTGTGGCCAAGGAATGTGGGTGACGTAGCATTGCCAGTTAGTTGCACCTGCATTGGGTAAATGTGCTGTCTGCAACAGACTGGCTGTCTTGAGTGCAAACTTTCCACTGGGTGAGCAGTACTGTCCTCTGGTGACTTTTCAGAAGAGGCGGGCATGGTTGCTTGCCCTGTAACTTGTTGGTTCTGACACACTCACTGGTTGTTGGTGGGCAGGACAGACTGTCCAGCACTTGCATTGTGATTGACAACTTCAAGGCATTCAGATGCAGTGATCCCTACAGCCGTGGAAGGTAAGCTATGGTAAGACCCCCTCTTCTCCCTTGCAATAGAGATGGTGTCTCATTGAAGGGAAGGCTGCATGGGTAAAGGAACTGGTTGGTGGTGATGTTGGTGCTGTCATTGTTGTGTGTTGGCTGCCATTGTGCAAAACTCACTGGTGACAAGTCATGTGCAAGCCTTGTTGTGGCTATCTCTTGTTCTTGAGTGATTTTGACCAATGAAAAGACCTCTCTGCTGCTGTAGATCCCTATGTGTTAGTAGAGATTGTGTCTCAGGGTGATGCATGGGTGTGGGTCTAAATTGGCAAGCGGAGTGGCATTGCCATGGTTAGCTAGAGTTGGTTGCGGGTGCACGAAACCTGCACCTCAAAAAAAGTGGTTACAAAACAAAAACTTAAAACATATTTAAAATCATAGTTATCAATGTCAACATCATTTAATTTCAATAAAAATAAGAAACATATATAATTCAAAACATTTTGGGTAATATTCTCACTGACAAAATAACACTAAAAAGGCCTATGTTTCCAGACATGAAAACCTGCATAATTTCTTTGTTTCTCAATGAATTGTTGACCAAAATGAATGAAACAAAGGTTAACAACATCATAATATAAATAATTAATAATTATTATTTTATCATTTCATGCTCATAGAATACTGTATATGATAACAATCATGTATCATTGTATAGTAACCTTAATGTAAAAAACTACCTCAAAAATTCGAGCAAATGTGTCATTTTATACCTATGTAGATTTTATAGTAACTCAATGAAATGATGGTCAAAATGAATAAAATACAAACTTAAAACTTATAATGTTATAATTATTAATTTCAATGCCACTTAATTTGATTAAAACAATGAAAAATATATAATTGATTACATTTTGAGTAATATTTTCACTGACAAAATAGCCCTGAAAAAAGACCTATGTTTTTGGAAATAAAAACATCCTTAATTTCTTTATTTCTCATTGAATTACTGATCAAAATGAATGAAACCAAGGCTAAGAACAACGTATAAATTATAAATAATAATTATAATATTATTTCATGCTCATAGAATAATGGATTTGGTGATATTCATGTGTCATAATACAGGGACCATAATGTAAAAAAATGCATCAAAAACTTGAAGAAAATTATCATGTTGTACCTATGTGGTTTTATAGTAACTCAACAAAATAATGGTCAAAATGGATGAAACCAAAACTTAAAACATATTATAAGTCATAATTAATAATGTCAATACCATTTAATTTGAAAACACAATGAAAACATGTAATTAATAACATTTTGGGTAATATTCTCACTTACAAAACAGCACAAAAAAACTATGTTGTTGGACATGAAAAACTCCATAATTTCTTGATTTCTCAATGAATTTTTGACCAACATAAATGAAACCAAGGCTAAGAACAACATATAAATGATAAATAATAATTATAACACCATTTTACACTCATATAATAATGGTTATGGTAACATTCATAGGCAATTGTATAGGGACCTTCACGTAAAAAAATTTCAGAAATTTTAACTACATTGTCATGTAATAACTATGTGGATGTGTGTTTTATAGGAACTCAATGAAATGATGGCCAAAAATAATAAAAACAAAACTTAAGACACAAGGTATTGTACATCATAGTTATCAATATCAATGCCATTTAATTCAATAAAACAATGGAAAATATATTATAATTAATAAAATTTTGGGTAAGATTTTCACTGTCAAAATAGCAATGAAAAACAACCTATGTTTTTAGACATGAAAATCTCAATGTTATCTTGATTTCTCAATGAATTGTTGACCAAAATGAATGAAATCAAGGATAAGAACAACATATAAACAATAATTAGTGATTATAATATCATTTACTGCTCATAGATTATTGAATAGGGTAACATTCATGTTTCATTATATAGGGACCCTTAATGTAAAAAAATGCATCAAAATTTTGAATTACTTTGTCATGTTTTACCTATGTGGTATAAGTGACAAAATGAAATGATGTCCAAAAAGAATAAAACCAAAATTTAAAACACAGTAGAAGTCATAATTATCAATGTCTTCCATTATAAGTATGATGTTGAATGAATTAATTCATTGATATTATTGAGTATTTATGGTGATGTAAATGAAAATGTTTTATATGATGTCTGACTAAAATAGTGTAACTGATGTGACCATTGTGTAGGTTTGAGAGAGATGACTAACATTAGTGATAATAGGTAGAAAGGTATTCACCTATTATAATGTTTAAAGTAATGTATAATAACAATAATACATGCATTATTATACAAAAAATAAAGTGGTCATTAGTAGACCTGTGGAATTTACCTACTTATTACTACTACTTACTTGACTTAGTTTGGTGTGCAGATTGAAGCATTGACACAAATGTAGATTGCTTTATCTACACAAAATTTAAAAGTCCATCCAAGTGATGGTCTCACTTGGTGTGTAGGTAGATTGTAATATCTACATATGGTACTTATCAAGTAGGTTGTCTAATCTACACAAAAATAAAAAATAGTGAATAAAACTACTGTTATATATAGCTAGTAGATATTATGTTTTCGATTGGGTTGCATTTCGTTGGGTTGCAGTAGGTAAATAGGTAAGTATGTAGGTTCTACATACTACGTCAGAGGGTCAGAGCATCTCCACATCATCTTCTCCACTCTCCACCCTGCTCCACCCACCCAGCTATCTTCTAGCCAGATCAACTCCCAACTCCCAAACCTTCTCAAACCTTTCAACACTTTCAACAAACTGCAGCAAACAGCAGGCAAAAAACAGACCAAGAAAAAGCTTTGTCTGACCAAGCAGCGACGAGGATTATTTTTGAAACAAAAAACCTCACGATGTGCAACCTCGATATGTCCAAATCCAATGAGCTGCCGTCTTTCGACAACACTGTTGGCAGAAGGTCTCTTCATCAGAATTACAAACTTACGACAGCAGATACTTCTCAAGTTTGTGATGGTCGAAACTGGGAAGTGTTCCGCCTTGCAGACAAGAAAGATGTGCTCAAACGATACCGCCCCGCCAGAGCAAGGAGTTCGAGCCGTTCGCGGGCTCGTACAGAACAGTCGAACTCAGAGGAAGGAAAGTTTTCTAAACCTAATTTCGATTCCGATCAATCACCAAATAGACCCTCAAAGAGCAGGCAGGGCCGACAGAGCCGACGCCATTCGGAAATGATTGGACCGGTGGCTACCAACGCGGCTCAGATGTTAGATATGTCGCGACGAAGGTCTTACGGCGATTCCGAAGGTCCTGAAACCTCGGCATCTTCGAACCGTGTTACCGTCCGCAAACTGTCCGAGCCGATGCACCGTTGCAGCACAACTAACGAATCTGTATCAAGTATCATGCGCCGTGCCAAATACTCTTCCAACAATCTCGCTGCGATGGGTGGAGGTCCAACTGAGATTAATTTTGAACCAAGGCGAAGTGATAACTTGGAAGTGTCGTGCGTGCTCTCCATCAGTGACCATGGAGAAAACAAGGGAATTGCTCCGATGGTTGATTCGAAAATGAGGCGTTGTGATTCGGTTCCGGTCATTGCTGGGAATGAGAAAAACTGGGTCGCTACAGGTGTAGATTTCTCCCAAAGCATGGAGGTCTACGTGTTCAAAAACTAGGCGTGTCACTGCGCTATTACTATCAAAAGAACACGCAATTGCTATATTACGTTATCATCGCCATGGTGCATTGGGAAGGGGGATGCATAGATTAAAGTATGGCACCACACCATTATCTCAGAGTGTTGCTCATGTTGTCCTTTGGATATATGCTTGATAATGGTCCTTGCCTCTTTTGGGAAGAGGGCACGGTAGTTATTAGATCATATTGTAATAACGTACAACTTATTTTGAAAAGTAACCTCTGTATTGTGTTTAATGGCGTTTTGGTACAACCCACTTCATGTTCTTTCTTAGAGGAAAAAATGGATCTTAATTGGCCCATATTCTGGCAATAAAGAAAGAAAAACTTGTCTCAGTATCATATAAAGAAGACAGTATATCATAGAACAGCACCGTGCCATTTCTTTTGGTAACAACATATCCAAACCAGCAGAATGAAACCGAGAGATCAATTCTTCGATTAGATATTATGGCAGATACTAAGGGTGGGTTTTGTACATTTTTTGTAGTTTTGTTGCAGCTGACTCTGTTCACGAGCACCTATGAATTCACGATCACGTCCTTTCATCACCAAAAATTGGAAGTAAGATCATTGCATTCTCAGGGATAAGGCATAATCTTTTCTTCTCAATCATACAACAAGGCAGACATACTTATTGTTACTTTTGCTCGTTTTCACTGAATCACAAGTTCTTTACCATGATGTGACAAGTTAAGGCAATATGGCACATCCTCATTGTGGAGACGAATATTGGGGATGCATCCCTGCATATTTTTGTAGAGAAAATAATGATGGATTTTCTGGGGATTTTCTGTGAGAGCACTGTCAAGTTGAGACAGATTTCCAATGACTACTCGGACATTTTTGGTTCATATGATTCTTGTAGATTCCAAACATACTTTATTGATCACTAACTTTGTGAGAGAGTATTTGTTTTTAAGCTTGTATGGTAGCAATAAGCAAATGCACAGGAAACTATGATAAAATTTCTGTCTATTTATGACACTTTCAATATAATTTTTCAGCAAGAAAAGGAAAGTGATATTGTTTCACAGGTCATTTTAAAGGTCAAGCTTGAACTGAACTGGAATTGTTACTACCTTTAAGTAACTTCAAAATAGTACAGAATGAATTTTTTCATCAGTGATATTGTTTTATATATTTTGACACGGTGTTTGACTGAGGATTGTCATTTTATTCATGGTGCATGATTTGTCATTGGATCTTTCTTCTTTGTGAAGAGGAGGTGGGACAAAATAAACCATAGATTAATTATGACCACACCATTTCATTTAGTTTTTGTGTGTTATTTTTTGTATCATCTCATATAGAATCCAATATTTCCAGCACAATTTTCATGGAACCAGAAAAGGGGACTTCTCTCCATCTGGATAATCAATAGTCATACTGCATGCATTTAGAAGCATTGGGCAATTTTGTAGATTGTGCAATCCCTTTCACCTATTCTGAGTTGAATTCTCACATTGCAAACACAGAGACTTGCACTATAACTTTTGGATGAAAACCATTTTTGGACCACAACAAGTAATACTTTGTGTCAATTGATGCTGAATGTCATCTGTCCAAAAATATGCCACTTACAATACAAACAGTACAGTTGTAACTCTTACCATTTAATATCTTTCATAATAAAATGACCTTCAGCATCAGCAATGACAGTGTGGTCAAAGTTTATTTAAACTCAGATGGGTGCATGAAGTACCTAAAATGAAGAACAATTTTGGAATGAGTCTCATTTTCTTGAAAAGATAAGGAAAAATAGTTTTTTTTGTACTCTTTGAAATCAAAGTAAAATATTGAAAATCAGCAATTTTTCTCTATGTTGTTAAGAAGAAAATACTAATCATGTGTGAATGAATGAATGATGTGTCAGGTGTGCTCTTAGCAATAGCAGTGAGCTGAGTTTGGCTAACAACACCATCAATAATAATAATGATTCAAATTGTGATAATGGCTATATTTTGGTCCATGTCTCCATGAAAAATATCCCTGACCTCTATTGACATTGCAAAATACAAACCCTGATTGATTGACAGCAAGCTTGTTCTTGCTAATAATATCCTAAGTTTTGGATTTCTTGTTACAAAAATGTGACTAAAAATAGGTGTAGTTGTTGCTGTCGTTGTCTAATTTTCCCAGAGCTTCATTTTTCATGTTTTATGTGAGGTGTACAGCATTGACAGCAGACTCAGTACTGCTCAGATTTTTGGCTTGGAGCTCATCCATTGTCACACCCACCTCCTAACTTTGTGCTGATGATGCTGCTATTGCCAAGCACCTCTCTTGGTGTGACAACAGTCCACTACCAATATCATCCAATCAACTAGCACCCATCAACCATGGACTGATCTCTGAGTGTCCATGTCCAACACCAATGACATCTACCAGGGCCCAACCTGGTCTTGTCTGGTCATTTTGACATCAGCATCACTCCTTTCCTATCCCCTTCCCTACATAGAGGACAAAAGGTGCAGTGTTCTCATGGAACACATCTACATATCTCTCCCAGGCTGCTGTTGTCTTTACCACCTCAAGAGGCTGAAAACATTGTACCAAAAATACTGACCCAATTTTACAATGGTCTGTCTCTGCTTGAGCATCAAGTGAAAATACACTTACCATCAAACCAATCACTGCAGCTGACACCACCACCATCCAACGATGGGTTTTTTGTGTCTCCTCCTGAAAACCTGCATGTCCCCTGTGAATAGACTTCATTCTTCAGCCATAACAATGGATTGCATTCTTTGTGCAGTATTTAACTCGCAACCCAAAAAAGTTGTCAGTTTTTTGCATCACTATCCTATCAAAATGGATAAAAGTTCTCACTTCAAAAATCTGAACCACCTTGAATTGGGATGAAAACTCAGCTTTATTAACAATGTTCCTGTCAGTTTCCAGGTTACAGATTTCAGACCCCCTTCCAAGTGCATGCTGTCAAAACATTATTTTGATTGTGGTGTTGCCTTTGGCATCAGCCAATGACAATGCATGACCACCTCTATTTTCTCTTCTGCTGGTGGCACAATTACAGGCTTACTTATTTCTTGATTGTCACACCACTCATCCTTTCAAAATACCATCTGATTTATTCCAAAAGAGCTAAATCACTACAATCTATGTTATTGGCCCTTTACCTACATTCATGCACAACAATTCAAAAAAAAATACAAACTAATTGATTTCAAATACATCTAACTCTCAGTCCAGCTTAGAAACCACTGCTGGTGTCAGCATCATTGATTACACTTCCCTTGATCCAAGACCTCTGGTTTGCACCACAACCTACACTAATTTTCTACTTTATTGGTATCTTATTTTCCTTGATGCCATGCACAAAATTTAACTTCATTTAGTTCTAATTTTTTGTAAAAATGCTTCATCAAATACAGCAGCACTATGTAAAAGTTCTGTCAGTCCACCTCCACCCATTTAACTCATTCTTGACCAGAAATACAGACAATGTATTTCCACCAATACTATCAATGGTACCATCCAAAATTTCACTTGCCACATTGGACATCAGTTAGTTTTTTCTAATACATATGATCCAAAATAGACCTCCAATTGTTTTAGAAAGTTTTCCTTTGTTGCCAAATGGCTGGCTCTCACTTAAGGGGATTCTCTAGAAATATATCAGATTTAAGTTTTAAAAATGGCCTATATTCTATGGCTATGGGGTGTAACTAAGTTTTCTTCAATCTTCTTTCAAGTATAAATGCTGTGACTTTGCATCTTTATGCTGTTCTATACAAAATTTTTCTTACAACTAAGTGCTTTTCATTCTTTTTCAACTTGTTGAGACAAAAAGAATTCACATTTATTGTGATCAGTCAAACTTTTGACTACTTGTGAAAAAATACAAAACAATTAAGCAATACAGGTGAAAGATATTACAGGCTTGCCAAATTTAGATTGAGTTGGCATCTTTGTTTAGTTTTGTCTAAGCATATTTAATACAAATTAATCACTAGACCTCAATATTTTTGTGATGGTGACATGAATTAGAGGAGTGGCAAAATATTGCATGTGTATATCATCAAAAGATTCATTATGACAGCAGATCAAAACAGCAAAATGAGTGACACTTAGCAAATCCTGTTGCTTTATTATGGGTGTAAATAACTTCATTTGTTTTTACATTTACTTTCTCTCTTGATAGAAGACCCAGAGGAGAACTCAGGCTGCCCAATACCAGAATCCAATCCCAAAGGTGGCAAGTATTTGCTGGTTGGTGAGGAGTGTTGAAGGGCTAGAACTGAGGGAGGGACTTTGTGGTGTGTAAGGTAGGTGGAGAGATCTGGCTTGTATTAAATGTCTGTTCCTCATTGCTGTCGTTGGAGGGAGTGTCATTGGTGTCAAACATTTTAACATCATCTGTTTTCCCAAATCCAACTATGGGAGAAAGCACAATATTGATCCCATTGTTTATGGAGCCATCACCATTGTTCAAGTCATGCAATTAGTTGCTGACCTTTGAATGAGAGAGTACATCATCATTAGAAGTCTCCTGAGATACAGGAATTTTGTTTATCTCCATTCCTACCCTTTTGCCATCATTGGCTCCAGATGTCTCCCCACATATTGACTACCCTTCTTAGCTTCCAAATCAACCTTCTCATCCTATCCAGCACTTATACAACGTGTATCCAAGACCTTACCATGGGGTGGTTGATGAAGTTTAACCAGAGAGGGATTGATGGATAGCTGGGAAGAAGATAATACAGGCTATCCTTTTGTCAGATTAATGCTATCCAAACCAGTCAAACCAGGGAATGGAGATGTCATATCAAAAAAGGGCACATCAACCGGCACCAAGGAAAAAGTTTCATTCCACTTGGTAGAGATACAGATGAAGGAGGAGGGTTTGATTTAGATTGATGGCCCCAGCATTATTTGGTGATGATGATGCATCAGGATCAGGAGGTTTAACCTTCTTGCTGCATTTCACAGCAGCAGCAGCAGCAGCAGCAGCAGCAGCAGCAGCATCTGAGTCTGAAAGCATTTTTCTGAAGGTGTCTTAGTTTCTTTGCACATCTCTTAAAAATTGTTTATTTCTTTGGGAAGCAGTGAGTTATGGTTACAATTGAGAGCAATGCTTGTAAATAAACCAAGACACTTTGAAGTTATATTCTATGTTTGATTTTGATATTCTATTAATCAGTTTGGGCCCAGTAGGGTCCTCAGCATTGAGGGGTGTGGCTGAAGCAACTCCTGCCCAGTGTCACATTCTTTATGATTTCCCCTGTGGCCTTGTCTTGAATGCTGTGCCGCTTTCTGTGAAAGAATGTGATCAATTCACAGTACCCATCCCACATCCTTGGCATATCCTTCCCAACTCCTCCAGCAAATCCCTTTGATAAAACATTCTGATGATATCCCCATCCAAAGGAAATAGGTAAATGTTATTGTTGTAACTCATAATCACCTCCCAATAATCAACAAAATGTCTGCCAAATATGCCAGCTCCTTGTTCAAATAATTCTTGATGAAATTGGTGATTCTGAACAATCCACTGGCCAATTCTCTGGCCCAAAGGGGAGTGATGATGTATCCATCCAAAAATGAGACACTCCACTCTTGACACTGAATTCCATTTCCCATTTGACTTTGGCAAGGGTGGGAAGACCAACAATGTTGATTTTGGGGGAGTTGTATCTGAGTTTGTATGTGTAGATGCCGACCATTTGTTGGAGCATGATTTGGAGGCAGACAAAGCATTGTGTGGCATCAATGAAGTGGAGTTTGATTTGTGTGGGGGTGTTGGAGGTGGTGTTGGTCAGGGTGGCATTCAGGTTTACGCAGGAGGCCTCACAGGCAAGGCAGGGGGGGGCAGGTGCTGCTACTGGAGGAAGAGTCTGCCTTATTGTTGGCAATGACCGTCTTGTTGAGGGAGCTTGAGGCTGAAGCCAACCGTGCAAGGAGGCAGGACATATTGGCCTAAAAAAAAAGTAACCTGCTTATGAGGCACCAACATCTCCAAATACCACATGCACTTTTGGCTGTCTGCCAGGTTATCCTATCACAAATGCTGAATCCTATCAATATTTGAGCTACAGCCAATTTGAATACATGTTTAGCAATGCTGCGAGTAGCAGCTTGCAGCTCTGGTATGTGGAATTGCTGAAATCGGATATTCTCGAAGTTTCATTTTTACATAGAAATTAGTATTGCTTCTACGTGGAGCCTTATGGTAGTATTTGCATCCTTCCATGCTTCCACCAAGTTCTGCAGTATAAGTTGTCTAACTAACCAGACTCAACAGCCACAACAGTTTCACTAACGCTAACGAAAGACAAAGAGCAATGTCACGATGACCGATGGGACCTCTGTCCTCCAATTGATGATCTAATGCCATTCTCTTGTCACCAATGGTAAGTTTTACCCACTATGCTGGCTTAGTTTGTGTGGTTGTGGCATTCATCTGCCGCTGCTTGTTGCTTTTTGAGCTTTCTTGCCTTGAGCAAGTGTTGCTGGACTTGTGACTAATGCTAATGCTTTGGTGTTGTTATGATTTTATTTTAGCTACTTCTCTTGTGATGTTCTCACATGATCTTTCAATGCCTTTTTGAACTAATGGTCATGAGAGTGCTGGGGCATCTCCTGGTCCTGGCCCTCCTTTAGCATAAGCGGCTCTACCATTGATGGGTTAGTGGTTAGAGGTTAAAGCAATCCAAAATCTAGGGGCCCTTAAATTTTGGACAAGATTAGACAGCGATCTCTTTTTGTTCAATTCATTATGACTCTATTGCTATCAGTTTGCAGTTTTTTATTGATGGTTTGATCAGGTCTTTGAGCCATCAGCCAAGGATTCATTTTTGTTTAGTTGGATGTTTCCTCAAAGTATGAGTTGACGGTAGGTTTTGATGCATTACAGCTTTATTTTTACCACTTCGTTTATTGTTGTCATTCTATCCTGTCAGTGAAGATGACACATAACATTGTACTTTGTCTTCATCACCAAAATGCTGAAGCACCGCTCAAAGTGAGGCATGTGCTGATGGTGTCAATAAGGTGCAAAGTGAGAACACAAGTTTTGTTACACTTTTCAATTGCCAAACCCTGTTCTAATTGTGTCTTCCAGAACCCTCAGAATTGCAACAAGAACAAGGATCAACAGTATTTGAGATCAACTGAGAGCTTGTAGCAGCTCTACAAGCAACAATAATTTGTGATGATGTTGGCACGCACATCATCATCCGCAGCTTTGACATTGCCTTCAATAATTTGTTGCAAATGCAAACAGATTAAACAGCTCTCTTTCTGGCAGCAGCGGTTGTTTTAGATGCCACTAGTTGATACCATAGCCTCATCGAATTTTGAAATTCTCAGTATTTAGAGTGTTCTTTGCTCAACAATTCATTTTGCGTTCAGTGTAGTATGCTTGTCCGTTTTTGTCCATGTTTGTCTTGATCAAATTAATAGAGTTCTTTTTTCATTTTGACCATTGATTCATCCATGTGTGAGTTATTAGTTGTGAGCAAACATTGGCAGAAAGACAACACTCTTGTCAGAGTAGAGAGTCCTTATTTTTTGTACTATGAGTAAATTTTTAGAGAGCAATCTGTGCACTATTCTTACTATTTTCTAGTGATATTATGGGTACCAAAAAAGTAGATACATACTAGGTACTTACTGTGTTTTATTTAGCACGAAAAGATGGTGCATGTAAAATTCCAATTTCATGAACTCCACATGCCATATCCTTTCTCAGTGTAACAAGATGATCTCTTCAAATATAATCACTACATGTTTTTTTCAATATTGGTAGGATTCAGCAAAACCTAGCTTTCCTGTGATAGGGTGACCCGGCAGACAGCCTTTTG
>JALLOT010003006.1:0-11866 GCA_036939595.1 Thalassiosira livingstoniorum | reverse complement strand
CAGAATCGGAGAAGAGCGACAAAGTCGAAAAGGAGGGGACATTAGAAACCCCACTACAAACAAACCATAAGGAAGATGTGCAACAGGCAACCCCGGGACAAGCTATGAAGGACCCCGGGAGTACTAAAAACAGATTTGATGGGGTGGACCCCACGAACCTACATGCACACTTCACTGCAGAGCAACACGCTGGTTGGAAGAAACAGAAAGAACAAATGCAACACAGCAAATCATACAAATTCGAGAAACCAAGTGAGGAACAAAAGGATGAGGACGCAGTTCAGGTAGAAGGTGATCAAAGGGGAACACCATTGAAGGCACGAATTGCAAACCAACACTGCTCACCTTTTGCATTAGGGGCAGGATCAAGTGAAAGATATCACTGCGGGCGATTTGGAGTGCCAGGATTGGATACGCTGAAATTATCAGCATTGGGGTATGAAAATGTGGATCTCCAACCCAGCATCTTTCAAGTGCATCAGAGAGTAATATCATCTTGGGAGCACAGAGATGGCACGGGACCAATCCATTCCAAATTGTCAAGTGACACGGCATTCACACCTTTGCAAGGGTTGACGGCGGCGGATATGGTTACATTTTATACCGGGCTACAACTACAATTGGTGGCACTAAATGTGGCGTTAACACTGTTTGATGCAATCGAACTACGTTTTAAACACATGGGACTTTGCCCTCCGGGGCTAGGTACACACCGGTACCAAGTGATGGTGCAGGCCCTATTCCAAGTGTTGCACCACATGCTTCCAAAAACTTCAACAGCAAAATTCATGGCAAAAATCAATGCGGTTCAAAACAGTGGAGGGGATGGCTATGTACTGATGTGGAAAGTGTTAACAATGATGGTGCCAGCGTTTGATCCCACAAAAGAGGTGTCTTTGCCAGTATGGTCGGACTTTGGAGATGTCACAGCGTATGCAGAGGCAATGCTCCTTCATTTTCGGTTGGCGAGGAAAAGAGGCAATTGGTACTCTGAGAAAGAGAAGAGCCTTATATTTTTGGGGCACATAGAGGACCCAACATACATGTCAATTGTGACGACACTGACGATGGCTGTGGAGAGGTTCAATGAGGAGAATCACATGTTTTTTGGCACACTGCCTGAGATGTACATGATCGATGAATTGGCAAGTAGAATCGACGATAATGTTCGGAAATGCATGAAGGATTTGGACCTTGCTCGGCCAAGGGCCAACAGGACAGAGGCGCAGTCGACAACAACGCCCTCCACCATTACGGACGAATGGAGTAGCAAGGATACAGGGCCCACGGCAAATAAATTGTATGCAGGACCTTCACAGCAACGGCAACAGACACAACAACGTTGGCAAGGGAATAGAAAAGACAATCCGCGCCCCATGCCAACTAATAGACGGAATACTCCAAGACAACCTCAACCACCGATGCGTAGGAAATTCGATCCTTCACAGCAATGCCAAGCTTGTCATCAGGTTGGTCATACAGCAGCGACTTGTGATCAACTTGCAATGGCTCTGTGGCTACAGCTATATATGCAGGACCCCGCAAATGCTGTAGCGTGCAAGCAATTGGAAGATGAGTGGCATAGCCACTATCAGAAGGTACTCCAGAACCCGAAGAAGCCTAGGCAAGTAATGAAAGCCTACATGGAGAGCTCAGGTCAGACATTGGAAGAAATAGATGCTTCCTTTGACTGGACTGTTTGGCCCTCCTATGAAGACCAAGAGTGAGGGTCAACTGACCCTCATTCCCAAGATTGGAGTGTATGGGATCCGGGAGCGGAAGTTGAATGTGATGACAAGAGAAATCTTCGAGAAAATTCAACAACAACCACAGAAGAGATACGATATACTTCAATGACGAGCCAAGATGGTATGAACGCAGTAGGAACGGATGACGATGAGAGGTCAATGGAGGAAATGCCAGCACTGGTGTCACGATGCAAGGATGATGATTCAAGTGTGGATACAGATGCGAGTGCAGACGATGAGCACGATGGTATGCCTGCTCTGATGAACAGAGAGGACGACTCCAGTGTGGAATCAGATGATAGTTCGGTGGATCAGGCTAGAGACGACTGGACGGTGGAAACAGTTTGGTCTGACCTGGAAGATGAGGAGTTTGCAGTGAGATGGGAAGCAGATCAGAGGGACCATCAGATGGAAGAGACCCCACGTGTGGCTAAAACTGTGGCAAAAGAGGTGGACGCCCCTGGATCATTGGCAGACCATATTAATCGACCCATATCACCATCAGATATTAGAGACTTCCCTGACTTCGAGAAATATACCATTCCTCTCACGGAATCAGATCTGTGGGATGAATCAGGTAGTCCGGAGGATGACGATGTATTTAACATTTTGGATGAGGTAGTATGAATACAGGGCACCCCAAGAGCGATTGGATTATCAGATGGTTTTCGATGCTTTTGCATCTCTGCAGAGGAAGGAGTATTGGCAGATACAGGCGCAAACATTTGCATAACACCATACAGACATTTGTTGGTGGATCTGCAGCCTGTGACACCATTTTCAGTTGGATTGGCAGTATCTGGACAAGGAGAACAACATGATGTGCTACAATCCCAATGCACCCATAACGGGCTCTTACCCATCCCAATGACAAATGGGGAGATGTACTTTCAGCCGTGTTATTTAAACACAGGGGCTTGTGATACAATTTTGTCACCTCAGGCAATTGTGGACGCCAGTGATTACTTTGTCACTTGGCAGCAGGAGGGACACAAGGATGCACAGCATGGCTCGCTCCGATTTTATTCAGACAGCGGCCTACTCTCCATGTCTTTGGAACTCATGAAGAAAGATGGACTGTACTACTGCCCAATTGACATTTTCACATTGGATCATCGACCAAGAGCATCTAGAGTGGCAGTGGACATGGATACCGAGGAAACAGTTCCACCCATCAAGCGCAGCAATCAGAGGAGACACGCCACATCTGAAGACCGACAGTTGGAAGCAGAGTTGTGGGCAGCTCGTTTGGGATTTTGCGGTGAATGGCAATTGGATGTAATCCCGCAGAACGCGGATTGGCTCCCAACCCACCTGGATGGGCACCCATTCAGGTTCTTGGACTTTAAAGAACAGGCACAAATACAGAGGCAACCTGCAGGGAAGAACCCAGAACGGGCAACAGAAACGGGTCAAAGGTTCTTCGCCGACTTTGGCTTCATTCGGGCATCAGCACATGATTATACAAAGCCGAACATAAAAACAGATAGAGTGGTAGAATCATATGATGGATTCAATTCTTATCTGGCTGTTGTCGATGAAGCGTCAAGACACATTTGGGTTTTCTTATGCAAGTCGAAAGAGCCCCCAATCGAGACAATGAGTCTGTTCTTATTGGCATTTGGACGTAAACAAGGGGGATGCATTCGATGTGACAATGGAGGCGAGCTTGCCAAGTCACAAGAGTTTCGTACGAAGATGTTGGATGACCATAACTACACGGTTGAACCCACTGGGGCGGACTCACCATCACAAAATGGGGGAGTGGAATCGTGGAACGACACGCTTGCGGTGACTGTCAGGGCGCTGTTATATGGTGCAGCACTCCCTGCAAAATACTGGTCTGCAGCGTTGGTCCATGCAGTGTACCTACATAACAGAAGGGTTCACTCATTCACGAAGAAAACACCATATGAGGGATGGTATGGGAAACCCCCAGACCTCACGCACTTGAAAACATTTGGTTCCCGTGTCTGTGTCAAGCGAACTGGACATTGAAGGGCGAAGTTGGATAGACATGACTTTCTTGGTATTTTTATTGGATACATGGCAACGGACCAAAATATTAAATACATTGATCTGGACACGGGGCGTACGAAACATTGCCATCACGCGGTGTTTGATGAAGCGTGGTACCTCCAGCCCAACAGACCACCAGCGGCACAATTGCTGTATGATCTTGGACTGGAGGCAGAGGATGAAGAGGCCCCACCGGCAGCATGCACTCCAATTCAACCTGCGCCGCAGCCGCCATTCCCCACCAAGGTATTGGAGAAAGACATTGCGGTGGCTAAACAAACTCCACTACCTTTTCGTCTGAATCAACTACCGTCACATATGCCAGAGGCCGCAGCGGCAGCAAAAGCACAGCAGATGTTACCATCTGCAACTTTGTTGGAAGTCCTTGAGGAAAATAATATCAACTCCAAAGTACTGGAACAAGTCTATTTCTCCAAGTCACCATACAGAGATTTGTTCGTGGAGGAGATGCAGTTACGAAAGTTCAGCTCAATCGACTTTCCGACGGGAGGCATGCAACTGCAGGAACGGAATGGCAGAGTCATATTATTGGGGATGCAAAGTTGCACGCCAGAATCACGAATTCCAAGATGGCGCACTCGACTCAGAGGGGCATGGCTGGCAGAAATCAATGGACAACAGGTCCAGTCAACTCAAGATGTGAGGAGAATATTTCAACAACTCTCGTTGGACAGAAGTCCATTTTGTGAGCTCACCTTCTCCCACCCAGAGGTGGCCCATGGATTGACGAATGAGGGCATACCACAGGTGAATGTGGATCAATTGAATGCTCGTTTCTACAATGAGACAACAGAATCAATGGAGGTGGAGCAACCCCCACGAGTCAATGTGATCAGCTCCGGTGGAGTGCTATCATATGAAACGGCAGTGAATAAATTGACGAGGGGCAAGTTGTTGAAACAACCGGACTGGAATGATTGGCAAGAAGCTGAATTCTTGCAATTGGATCAATACGAGCTCCAATATATGTTTGGGGACCCAGTGGCATCGTCCAAGGAGGATGCAATATTTAATTTGGTGTGGACCTACGCAGTGAAGGAGTTAGACAACAGGAAAAAGGCAAGATGTGCATGCGACGGGTCCACCAGGAGTGGACAGGTTAGGGTCTTGAACCACACGTATGCAAACTGTGTGGACCAAACAAGCTCGAGACTGTTCTACGCAGCAGCAGCAGCGGAGGATCTGATGATTTTTGGAGCAGATGTGTCAAATGCCTTCGGGGAGGCACCACCATTAGAACAAGGGTTCTATATTAGGCCAGATAAAGTATTCTAGGCATGGTGGGTAGAGCACAAGGGAAGGAAACCTATCCCTGAGGGGTATGTTGTTCCAGTGTTGGCGGCAATGCAGGGCCACCCAGAATCTCCAAGACTCTGGGAAAAGCACGCAGATGCTATCTTAAGAGCCAACAACTTGAAGCCGACAGTACACGAGCCATGTCTGTACTCCGGGGTAGTTAATGGTGAACGTGTTTTATTCAAGAGACAGGTGGATGATTTTGCAGTGGCAGCACCAACAGCACGAACAGCAAACATCCTCCTGGATGCCATTGATGAGGCACTCACTCTACCGTTGAAGCAACAGGGGTTGTTAACGATGTTCAATGGAATGGACATCGTCCAATCCAGTGAGTTTATTAAAGTCTCTTGTAAAACGTACATCGAAAGGATTAGTGAAAAACATTTGGCAAGTTGGATGAAGTCCTTCACCATCTCAGCAGACCGCCCCCTACCACTCCCGGCTTCTCCTGACTTCCATTGCAAACTCACGGCTGAAGTTGGGGATACAGATCCAAAGGTGCAAGAGAAGTTGAAGAAAGCGAATGGGTTTGGATACCGGAATGGCATCGGGGAAGTAATTTACCCCATGGTGACATGTCGCCCAGACATGTCGCATGCTGTGGTCAAGTGTGCACAAGCCAGCGCACATCCAACAGAAACCCACTATCACGCACTCCGACATATGCTAAAGTATCTGTATGTCACAAGGGAGGATGGCCTCCACTTTTGGAGATCTAACCACAATAAAAACCTTCCAGATCACCCAACACCAACTATCATCAGTAATTGGAAGGATTTAATTATGAAGGACCGCCCAAGGCACGAACCCATGGATACACACGGGTACGCAGATTCAGACTGGGCCGCTTGCGTCAAAACAAGAAGATCCTTCAGTGGGGCATGTATTCGACTTGCCGGAGGTAGCATTGGCTACAAGACAAAACTCCAATCTACCGTAGCTATGTCTTCAACAGAGGGTGAGTTTATGTCAGCCTCAGATCTGGGTAAGATGCTCTTATATTGTAGGAGTGTGTTATGGGATTTGGGGATCCCACAACATGCGGCATCTGTCATTTATGAAGACAATGATGCATGTACCGCTACGGCAAATGCACAAAAACCAACACCACGCACACGGCATATGGACATAAGGTATTTTGCTTTGTGTGACTGGGTGGAAAGAGACTTGATTCGGCTTGAGCGGGTGGACACTGCAGTCAACATGAGTGACCATTTTACTAAACCGTTATCACGGATCTTGTTTTATCGTCATGTGGATTTTATTTTGGGACATGTGCCCCCCCACTATTCACCGGCGTATAAAAGATTGGTTGGGGATTTATCCCCACAGGTAGAGGTGGACCCACCTCCGTTGTTGGAGGACTCAGATAGTCCGGCTGCGGCAGCTGCAGCAAGACTTTTTTGTAAGTATTCCCTGTTAGTGTAGGGCACTTCAAAACCTCTACGGTTTGAAGTGTGGGGGAGTGATAGAGTGTAGATAGTATAAGTATGTATAGTACTTACTTATCCCATCTATCCTCTTAGTACACTACCATGGTAGTCTAGGAGGATGGGATCTGTTAGGTTACGAGGCCAAAATTTTTGCCTGCGGCGCTTAACTGACAAGCTACGCTTGTCACTCAAAAGAATTTTAAACAAGAGCCGGAGGCTTTGCTTCCTAAAATTAATGACTATATACACACCAAAATAATGCCATCCAAACGCACCAAGGCGGCGAAACGCCGTCAAACGTCACTGCTTGACAGGCTAAATGCCAAGCTGCCATCAAAACCACCGGTCCGTTCAAGTCAGCGATTGGAGGCATCGAATCACCCCTACGCCTCTCGTCACCATAGAGAACAGTTAGAATGGGGAACCCCGATGGAAGAGCACAAGGAGGAGGTGGAATCTACGTCCACCCCACAATCGGCACAACACCAGACGCCGACGACGGCATCACCATCGAGGGATATTTTGTCACCGAGGGGAATGTCAGTATTCCAACAATTAGATGCAATGGTGTCAGATGACTGTCCTATTTCGGTGTCAACACTGCCATTGCTGGAAGATGGATCAGTAAATGCTCCAGTGGAGGAGCATTCAGCGGTGGGACAAGGGGATCAGCACTCATTGGCAGATTCGTTTTCACAAACGGAGAAGGTGCTGGATGATGAATTGGAGTCAATAAATGAAATGTGTGGAAATTCCTTGCTGGAAGGAAATAAGATTATGGAACAGACTACGGAGTCAATAATACAAGATGAGCTCCGTGAGGATGAGAGGAATGAAGAAATAGGAGCAAAGAAAATAAATGCGGAAGTGGAGAACACACCTCCACAAAATAACCTATTCCAACCACACCCGCTGAAAGAAAGGCCAGCATTTGCTTATGGGGGAGAAAACATACCAACTATGGGTTTCCATTCTGACAAAGGAAAAAAATCCCACCATCTGGCTTTCAAATTGAGGAATTGTCTCCGAAATCTACATTAACAACGACCGGAATCAAAATATAAGGAGGCAAGTGAGCTTGTCACCGATGCCAAAGAGACTCTGTTTAGCTATGAGAGGGCTTCATCTCTAGCGAACATCCAATTGTTGGGCGCAACAAAAATATACAAGGATGTGGCAATGAAATACGAGAATGCAAAGAAAAAGTGTGAAACATTGGCAGAGATGGAGACAAAACTCTGGGAACAATTAGAAAAAGAAACAAAAATTGCGAGAAAAAAACACAAACCTATTGGAACGAGCACAGAAAATGCTTGAGACGGCAGAGGCCAGGGATGTAGAGTCAGGAAATAAGCTGAAGGAGGCGGAGAAGAGAGATAATGAGGCACGACAAAAATTGAGTAGGGCGTTAGAATTGGAAAGAGACTTCACGGAAAATCTGAGAGTAATTCGGCAGCAAATTGGAGCCGCGGAGGTGGTAAATCAAATCAACCAACAACAGGCATTGGCAGTAGATGAAAAAATGGATCGGGTGCGAAACATGAAAATGGATTTGGAGTCAAACATCCTGAGAGTTAAGAACATGCAAGATGAGGTGGCACTGAAACTGGATACAATTAAAGAATTGCAAGTACAACTGCCAACAGAAGAAGAGATTGATGAGTTGGTACAGGAATGTGTGGTGAAGAGTGCAGGAGCGATTGAGGAGTTTACCACAAAAGTCCAATCGGTGTATGACAATACAACTCGTAAGCTTAAGGGGTTTGAATCCATGGTGATTGAAAGTCTTCGGCAGGCAGCACGGGATGTGCAGCAACAACTGGCACAGACGATGATTGAACAACAACAGAAGAGGGCTCCAATGCCTGGGGGAGTGAAGTCTGATACGGTGCAGCCAACTTCACCAGAATCAATGGAGTCGCATCAAAGATCACTACAAACTCAACCAGAAGAGGAGCAATGGAAGGAAGAGACAACTGTTGAGGACGCATCAGAATCAGAGAAGAGTGGCGACGTTGGAGACAAGGGGGTATTGGAAACCCCACTGCAAGCACAATGGAAGGCGGACGTGCAGCAGGATAACCTGGGACGGGCAATGAAGGATCCTGGGAGCAAGAACAACAGATTTGATGGGGTCGATCCCACGAATTTACAGGCACACTTCACAGCAGAGAAACATGCTAGTTGGAAAAAGCAGAAGGACCAAATACAACATAGCAAATCATACAAGTTTGAGAAACCAAATGAGGAGCAAAAGGATGATGGGGTAGTTTGGGTGGAAAGTGATCAACGGGGGACACCATTGAAGGCATGAATTGCGAACCAACACTGCTCTCCATTTGCGTTAGGGGCAGGATCAAGTGTACGGTACCATTGTGGGCGATTTGGAGTGCCAGGATTGGATACGTTGAAATTATCTGCAATTGTGTATGAAAATGTGGATCTACAACCCAGCATAATCCAGGTGCATCAGAGAGTGTTATCATCTTGGGAGCACAGAGATGGCATGGGACCCATCCATTCCAAATTGTCAAGTGACACAGCTTTCACGCCATTGCAAGGGCTGACAGTGGCAGATATGGTTACGTTTAATACTGGGTTACAACTGCAATTGGTGGAACTAAATGTGGCATTAACACCGTTTGATGCAATTGAACTACACTTTAAACACATGGGACTTTGCCCTCCAGGTCTGGGTACACACTGGTACCAAGTGATGGCACAGGCTCTATTCCAAGTATTGCACCGCATGCTTCCAAAAAATTTGTCGGCAAAACTCATGGCAAAAATCAATGCGGTACAAAACAGTGGAGGGGATGGCTATGTACTGATGTGGAAAGTTTTAACAATGATGGTGCCAGCGTTTGATCCAACAAAAGAAGTGTCATTGCTGATATGGTTGGACTTTGGAGACGTCACAACATATGCAGAGGCGATGCTACTGCATTTTAGGTTGGCGAGAAAACGAGGAAATTGAGGACAAGATCTGTTAGTAATAAAGACCCAATAATCTTGAATTCATTAGAACAATCTGAAGGCAGATTCATCAGACTTCCTCTCAAATTTAATAAATTTGATGACAATGGGAAAAGGATAAAGGGTCATCTAAAACTACTTCTAACTTCCATTTACCACCCAGTAGATCCAAAAGAAAACTCAGAGTTCCTCACCTACCTACCTACACTCATGGAACAATACCCGAAGGGGTATGAAATGCTAATTGGGCACGATATTAATGCAAATGTAGGCAAAAGGGAGGAAAGGAATGATGACAATCCAAAATCGCTGGGACCAAATGGCCTGGACAAATGTAAAAAAGGGAACAGAGCTCATCCAATTCCTAGAATCAAACAACCTGAGAATAATGAACACATACTTTAAGAAAAAGAAAAATAAGTACCACACATGGAAACACCCAAGCTTTGAAACAAACCACTTGCTCGATGTCACAACTGCAACCGGGACCATTTCAAAAATCATCACCGACTGTGAAGCAACCAACATTGGAGTATATAGTGACCATTTGTCTGTGTGGGCATCCATCAACATCAGCTCCATTAAATTCAAAATGCAAGAATCAAGATTTTCTAGAGGAATAATTGACTGGGAATCAATAGCTTATAAATCAGAGTGCAACAAATGCTTCAACAACTCCCTCAAATATTTTAATAACAATAGCCTTGCGCCAAGCTACACCACCTTCTTCTCCAATGTAATAGCTGCAGGTTTCCAAGGCACGTCAAATATAAAAGAGAAAACAGTAGGGTGGTACGAATTTAGCAGCAGCAAAGTCCAACCAATTTTTGACTTAAAATTGAAATTGAGAGATAAAATGAGATGTACCACTGGACAAGAAAGCATTGTTGCAAAGGAAGCTTACAGCCAAATAAGGAAAACTGCAAAGGAGGTATGTGAGGAGGCAAAATCTGCGTGAAATAGATACCTAGCAGAAAGGATCCATAGCCTCAATGGCACATCTAAAGATGCATGGAAGGCAATTTGTGAGTTAGCAGGTGGATTGAAATGCCATCACAAAAACCCAAAAAAGATGGCAATGAAAAGAGAGAATGGAAAGGTAGCAAAAAACGACAAGGAAAATATGGAAGTCTTTGAACCTCATTTCTGTAAAGTCTTCAACAACCACCAAAGCACATATGCATTGGCTGCCTCCCTAATAAAGTAGAAGGAACAAATTAAAGCGTTAGATGATCCCATCACATGGCAAGAATTCAAAAAAACGATTATGGCAATGAAGAACAACAAAGCCCCGGGGAGGAACAGAATACTAGCCGAAGCTTTGAAAGCCATGGAAGAAGAAAACCTTTCCATTGTGTTTGAGTTTATCCAACAATTTTGGAATGACAAATGCAACTTCCAAGAATGACACGAGGGATGATTAGTGCCAGTCCCAAAAAGGGAGATCTCAGCGACCCAAATAAGTCGAGAGGGGTCAACCTGTTGGATGTCTGTTCCAACATCTTCAGTAAAATTATGACCAACAGATGTTACACATTATTAGGGAAATATGGAACTCACTTTCAATTTGGTGCTTCACCCAGCACCGGATGTCAAGACAGACTATTTACGCTAAAAACCCTGCTCCATTTACCCCATCAGCACAACCAAGAAGCCTTTGTAGCTTTCGTGGATTTGATGAAAGCTTTTGACACCACTAACCATGAACTCCTGCTGGAAATATTAAGCAGATTTGGTGGGCCACCCAAATTCATAAATGCTATTAAACGACTTTACACAGACTGATGTGTGATCCTTAAAATTGAAAAAGAAGTTGTGGAAGTCAAACAAACTGTTGGTGTGAGACAGGGAGACAACATGTCACCCGTCCTCTTTCTCTTCATGATGGCAGCCTTTGCCGAAATCCTTGAGTATGAATGGACAGCAGTGGGGATTGAGAAAGTCAAAATCAACAGGGAATCAATTAGTCATGTGGAAAGAGGACAGCTGATTGGGCACAAAAGAGAGACACTCACCACTGGATCCACATACAACATACTGCAGGTCCTGTTCCTTGATGATGGTGCCTTCATCTTTGAAACTCGCGAAGACCTAATCAAAGGGATCAAGGTCATTAACAAAGTCTTTGACCTCCTAGGCTTGGAAATGCACGTCAGAAAAAATGGCAAAGCCTCAAAAATGGAATGCATGTATTTTCCCCCACCCCCATTCTTTGCCCCACAAACAACACCAATCCCTATCTCCAACTTCGATGCAGAAGAAAACAAAAATGCCCATGACATAGCGGAACTGCAAGAAATCATCCTCATTGCCAACAAAAGTCGAAGCAAAAAGGTCAAACTGTCAGATAAAATTTTGGACAAGAAATAT
>JALLOT010003005.1:0-11867 GCA_036939595.1 Thalassiosira livingstoniorum | reverse complement strand
TAGCAGCCTAGTAGTAGACGAGCACTCGCTTGCCATAAAATAAGTCAGCTCATGATTCGTGTGTTACTCTTGTTGAGTTTTACCACTCAACCACCAGATCAAGCTGGTGGTTGAGTGGTAAAACTCAACAGATTTATATGTATCACTTCTATAAATTTCTCCATTATTTGTATAAATTGAGTCATTATGATTTGGTCAGATATTCTAAATTATTATTTTTTGCATAAAACTATACACTTTTCTTTTCATTCCTAAGAGTTTATGTATAGAATTTGAGCAACATTGTGAAATGTTTTGATATGTGCCTTAGAAATTCTCTCAAATGATATGGTTTTTTTTCATTTCAAAATATTTTATGAGTACTTCACACAAGCACCTTCGATTGAAAACTAAAATTTTCAAAAACTATATAAAACATGATTATTTAAACAAGAAGAAATACTTAGCAACAGATTTTTAAAATTGTTCAATTACCAAGTCTATTTTTTCAATTGACCACAATTTTGAAGTCAAAAACTTTGAGGAGCATTTTCAATGTCTAGAATGAAATCATAATGTCTATATTTGGAAGAACTCAATAAAATGCCAAACTCATTGATGTTTGGACTGTCCCAGAGTATCTCTTTGATGTTTTGAGATTTCAGTGATTGCTATAGATTAATTAAATTATTAAACCACCAATTTCTGGGTTCTGGTGGTTGATGCACTTTCAACAAAGGGAAAAGAACTTATCTGGGTGGAGATTTATCGTTTTTTCAGCATCTTAATAGCTATTTGCCAGAGTATTTGAAATGTTTGGTTTTTATTCAGAAAATGATGTACATGGTGTTTCATTACAATTGTGCAACTGTCACTTGGAACTTGAGAAAACCAAAAACATAACTACTAATAGTGCAGCAAAGGCGAATCGGATACATCACTTGATGCCTCGGCAGATTGATATGAACTGCATTTTCTCCCTGAAAAAAGACAGGAATATCAGGCCATGACACAAAAAAGCACGCAACTTTAAAAAAATGAATTATAACCTTGCAAAGAGCATCTGTGGATGAAAATGCAATCCCTTGACTAGTGATAAAAGTTTTTCAATATCAAACATTTGGCATTGCAATTTTGAATATACTGTGAACTGAGTCCCAGCAATCCTGTTTACCTCTTCTGTTCCGGATACGATGCTGGAACATAAATTCAAATTGCTTTTATTATCTGCTTTACTTTATTTACAGACAAGATTTTGTACGCTAATTAGTTTCTCTCTTGCCAGCAAGACCCATTTAGAACAGACTTGCTGATAGCCAAAACTGACATTTGCTGTACTTTGAAATTCTGATTTATCATACTTTATTCCATTACTTTACTGACATTCAAATGTGATGCACCAAGGATTCGTTTTTTCCAACACTTTGCATTGAGCATTGGAAAAGATTCTTCCAGAAAAAGAGCAAGCTGAATTGTTGTGTTTGCCTAAGTATTATTGCGACATGTTGTTGATGTTTTTCATTGTACACATACAGCTGTACTCGACTAAATCTGATTCGTTCTTCTATTGTGCTGATTAGGCAACCGAGAAACTTTGGTGATTGTAATTCTATCTCTTTAATAATTTAAAAATTGTTGAAATTCCATGAAACAGATATTTTAAAACTTCATATCAAGGTTAAATTCACAATCTTAACAAAATGAATACGACATCAATTTTTCCAAGTGGATCCCCAATAACATATTCCTATTCCCAAACAAAATAAATACACCTTTACTGCTGTTTGTATTTTGTAAAGAGGCCATAGCAGCAGCAAGAAAGGAGACAAAACCCAACAATTGATGCCAGAACAACCAAGGCTTTCTCCCATCCCTGCGCCGTCTGCCACCACCCCGGACGTTCTGGCAACTGGTCCAGACTGGTGTATACATCTCCAGGCAAAGCGCTTTCTGCAAGCATTCCAAACAGTCCCCACTGCGACATTGATCATTAGATTTTATTGAATGAAAATAGTGAGAAACATAAATAATCGACAAAACAATGTAAACGACAAAAAAATGAACTTACGCCAGATCCTGGATCGTTCATTGCGATTCTAAAATAACCTTCCTCTCCCCAAAAAGGACCCCAAGAATTTCTTAGTTTCCAATATGGAGGGTTGGCAGTAGAATCATATCCAACAATAACAACAGCGTGGTCAATACACGATGTAGCACCACACGCACAATCGCCATCATGAGTCATCACTCCGCCACGATAACTCATAAAGAGACTGCACCCAGATCTAAGGACAGAAGTTACAGGTTGCTGAGCCACTGCTGCCATGGTGGCATCACGACGCTCTTCAAAGGATGTTCGATCATTTACAGAGGTGACAATTTTGGGAAAGTTTAGATATGCTTTTGGTGTCAATCCCTCCGTGCTACAAGATTGAGGACTGGATGATCCAAAGAGATCTTCGTAGGGCCAATCAACGTATGAAACCAAACCGCCAAGATTGTTATTGTTAAAGTTATTGTTCTCCCAGACGTATTTTGTGGCGTAAAGCTGAAAGGATGAAACGAACAACGAACGTGAGTAATCAAACCTCTGCGTCTTCTTCCAATTCAAGCACACGAGAAAAGAGCACTTACAATGTTCCCGCCATTGCAACCCAGATTTTCAGTATCACAATCGATCTGAAAATGAAATTGTAAGTCAGAATCAATTAGCAATGTAAGTTTGTAAGTTCATGAGATAAACATCTCCCACGAAAATCAATTCTCACCATTTGCTGGAATGAAAGACTGTCTGAGTCCGGAGTTTCATCCACAGTCGTCTGATTAGTAATGATCAAAGCTGCCTCGACAGCCGCTGTAATAAAATAGAAGATTAGAATAGTAGAAACTCCAACTGAAGTGATAATTCAGACCAAAACTAACCTGCAGTAGATACCGCCCAGCAACACCCACATGCACCTTGCTGCTTCACCCGCGTCAGGGCCCCCCTCGCCACCCAATCAATCGAAGGAGGAACATCCTGCAACGATCTTTCGAACCTCAACTTGCGTCCTTCCCCGCCAAGTCTGAGAAAATTGTCAAAATCTGTATCATCGTCTCTGTTAGTAAATGTTCCCAATCTCCCCTTTCGTTCTTCCAACGTCAAAAAAGTTTCTGCATTTATTCCCAACTCAAAGTTCAAAGGGGGAACATTGCTATTCCATACTGAAATGACTTTGGCTACGAATACTAGCCTTTGAGCCCTTTCTTCCGTGGTGATGGTCTGATCCACGTATTCGGGTAGGTATTCCTCCAATAATTCCGCCAAGCGTGTAAATGCCTCGGTGGGAATGTCATCAATGAAGAAACATTCGTCAAATATTTCAATGTAGCCATTGAGGCAGTAGCCACATTCGTTGGTGTAGTTGCCAAATTCAGGATACGTTTTGTTGTAGCACGTTCTGTTTCCTTCTAGTACGCATTCTTGTTTGCCTTCTTCGTTGCATTCAATTATAACTGGTTTAAAAAAAGTAACATTGGATGAGAAATTTGTGATGAGAAAACTTGTCAAATGCAAGGCAGGAATGATAATGAATCAAGGACCAAACATATCAAGACATAAAATTCCAAAAAACGTGACCCGTTGGAAATTGGGCAGTTTCGCGAAAGTAAAATCCACTTTCTGGTGTCCCAACGAAACTGAGGAATACAAAAGTCTTCGAATGGACGCAGCATCATTTGACCCTACGCCCCAAGAGTAAGAGCATCTTCCATAAATACAAACAGAGAAGCCTCCACAAGGATGATGCAATGGTTTTTCCTTGGAACGATGAATGCTGGCAAATCATTGGACATTTTTACATATCTCTTTTCGTACAGTGAAAATATTGAACACAGGTGAAAGTAATAAGACACAAAACGCAACAGCCGAATTGGCTCACCTTCGTCTCGTGCTCTTACTGCCGAGGACATCATTACCGCTAACGCCATGGCGGCAGCGGTGATCATCTTGATCGGCGGGAGTTTAATCATTGTTGATGTTCTTCAGTTAGGATTATGCGGTTGTTTCGTCTTTGACTTTGGCTGAGGTCTTCCACTATCTGTTAGATTCTGGGGCGTCTTGGTTGGCAGATGGCAGAGGGCAGAGGGTGGGGAGTGCGTGGTGGATGGCGGGCCTCTCTGCAGCTCTTTGCTCATCCCCGTTTTTGGCGTTTTTGGTCGTTGCTGCTCACAAACAAAGTGCAGTTTGCAGTTGCATTTGAAAACTTTTGAAAAGCAGAGCACTAAAATGCATGATGATGCATGATGTTGTGTGGTTCCATGTAGGTGATATTAATTAGCTCTTTTACAAAATAATAGAGTTAAAGATTTCAAACGATATCTCTACATAACTTCACTACCACCATCTACGCTATCCCGTAATTAGACAGTACTGCACTTTCAAACAAGTGTTTGTTTTAGTAAGAAGGAAATTTTCATTTCCTTTCACCTCCCAGCATGAATTGCCACTTGCCACTTGCCACTTGCCACCCATGGATTCTCATGGATTGCTCATGACTCATGACTCATGACCTCATTTTCTTACTTGCTCACAAGGAACCCCCACTCACTTGACAGCTACTTGATAACGAAGTAAGTAGAAGAAAAACATAATCATCACAAGCAGTGTATTTCTTACTTACTCCAATTGAGATGTGAAGATTTGAAGGGGGGAAATTAACGAAATTGTCACAAGAGAAAATGGTTAGAAAAGAATCAATTTGAATTTGGTTCAATATTGCACATGGCAGGCTTGGGTCAAATTAAATTGAAATTGAACATACTACTTTGAAGTATTAGCAGAGAAGTAGAGGCTATAGAAGTAGAAGAAAGTGAGCAGTGTTTCAACTAATCACATGATGCCGTTCCTAGATTTCTAAATCTCTGATATTGTTCAGTGCAACAGCAGAGAAAAGTGAATTGAATTAGATTGGGCATGTCCCAGATTAATTGTAGATGAATATTTTTGACTGACACCTAGAACATTGGAAATCATGCTTATTTTTCAGTGTTAATTGATGAAAAAAAATCAGTCATCGAACATTGATTGTGGTGCTTTTTTGAGAAATGCTTCTTAACAATGCCACTGACTTTGTGTTTTCAACTTGCCTGGAACAAAAAAAAGCATGCAGCTATTAATCAATGTATTCAACGATGGTGATGATCATAGCTAGGAATGGATTAATGGCTCACAAGCGGTAATGAAATGAGCCTCTAATGTCAAATGAATTGGGTAGTACCACTGTCAACACTAGTGACTTAAATCTTCATATTTGACTTTTTCTAAAGAAAAGCTAATATTCTGCTCTTTTCAATGATTCAATTTTAAAAAGGGACTAATGAAATGGTATTGAGTAATAACCTGTTGAATATTATCACCAAAAAAATAGAAAAACATTTGGGTTGGATGTCCGAGTTGAATTGTTACATTGCCCAGGGAGAAATTAGTGCTAACACTTGACCAACCATCATCGCAAGTCCTTGAAATGTGTTGTGTGATTGGTGCCATCCCAGTCAAAAACTAAGATGTCAAAGCAAAGTGTTTTTCTATGTAGGAAATAATAAAAATATATATGCAGTAATACTTTGAGCTCAAAAGATTTTCAAAACCTATTGTTAGTACTTCTATGACAGATTGACAATAATTATACAAATACAGCATATTTACAATATTGTCAATATGTAAATTTTGGATTTGGTACAATGATGGAGAGTCATGATACAAGAAGTGTTGATAATGGTACTCTCCAGTCTCAAATGATTCCTGCTTAAGTGACTAGCAGCATCTACCAAAATCTAGCCAGCCAGTGTCTCAGTAAACACAGTTTTGGTGTTTAAGCCCATAACATCACTATATTAATAAACTTATACCAAACTAATTCTATTTGCAGTCATGACAAAACAATAAACCTACCATGGGCAAAAAAATTGATCTGTATGGTTATATGATACTGCAGGAATCAATAGATACTGAGTGACAAATAGTAACTCCAAATCTAAGACTATTGCATATAATATGTTTTAAGCAATATTCAAATACAAAATAATGTGAAAGAATCAGAAGTCAGAAGAGTTGGTTTTGTTGCATCATTCTATGGATCAATGTTTCACACTTTCTGCTGCAAACCTGGCAAAAATATTAAAAATCAGAAAATTAATAAATTTTCAGAAGACTTTCCCATACCATAATCTTTGAAGAAAATGACCATGTTTATTTTATTGCCTATTACTAACACTATTGCTTGAATCTATTTTCAAATTTCAATTCCATGATTTGTCATTCTACTCTTCAGGTGGTTTTTGAAATGATATGTCTTTAAACAAAAGATTGCTGCAAAGTATGAAGCATAAAATGATCTGAGTTTAATAATCTCACTCTGCTAGTAAATTGATTTAGAACACCAGCTGGATTTGCCTGAAATTCAGGAGTTGAAATTGTAGATTCTTCAATGTAGGTTGTGTAAAAAAATCATTTGCCTCTCATTGCCTCTTCAATCCTTTAAGCTCTTCACGTAAACAACTATCAAATTGATGTAATTTTAAAAACAAAAAAGTCTCCCACCATGGGATTTCCTGGAAGACATAGAAACACATCCATGGATCCACATCATCTTACCTAATAGATACATATGTTTACGTCATGTCTAAGGTACATTTTGAGTCACTTGAGTCAGATGAAAGACAGACTAAATAATAGATATGAGACATGTACTTTATTACTAGTTACTAGCAATAGTGCCAATGTTGTCCTCAACTAATGGTAGGTAGCTCTATGCATCACAAAGTTCAAACACCTCATCTCCATTTGACCTAATCAATGCATAGCTAGTATGGTTGAGGGGGATACTGCTACTACTTTGGTTTGGGGTTAATCATTCACACCATCACATGAACATTGCAATATGAATTATCAGGAGCTGTGAGATGCTACAGCAGCTGCAACTTGATCAAGGGATTGGAAGTTATGGAGATGACAAACAGCAATAATTGATTACAAAATAAGTAAATACATTCCAGAGAATATTATGGAGGTAGTCATACTCACTTCTGATATTTGTTGCAGAGGCTGCAACAGCACCAAAACATTGGTAGTGGAGCCGTTTTGACAAACCAATGCCTTCTTCATTGATGTTGATATGAGAAGAAGGAAATCCAATACCCCAAAAAATAATTGCCTTCTTCATGGATGAGGGTATGATTAGTATTAGTAGGAATTCCAATACCCCAAAAAATAATGGTAACCTATTTTTATCTAATGGCTCTAACTAAAGCGTTGAATAATTTAACCTGATGTTGCATCAATGACAACAGGGTCAGCCAACAGCAACATGACTAACCCCCACATGCCCTGGAATACATCAGAAAGCCCCCAATAACAACTCATGTTAATAAAAAAACAACAATTGGTAATTAGTATCAATTTTTGAGACAATGATGCAATCAAACAGTTTTCTAATGTACTACACAAAGTTATTTTGTCCACCAATTCTTTGACAGGTAATTCAATACCAATCCCTAACATGAAAACCTTTTTTTGGGAATGTATTTTCAATAGTTTTGTGTTATTTTACCTTTATTGGTTTTAATATTGTTCCAATTTTTTTTTATTACCATTTTTTTAGTTTTTAATTATCTTTTATTTTATTTAAAACCTAATAATGGTAATATTTCTAGGTAGTAGTAAGTGGTAAGAAGTTTCAATTGTCTGTCTGTCTTCATCCGTGGAGCTGCCAAGTACTATTAGTACTGTAAGGTACTGTACTACCTAGAGGTATTGTAGGTAGGTACTTAATTATGTATTGCACTACTTACTCTTAATTACCTTGGTACAAATTTTACACATGATTTTACCAAAAACATACTTTATTGTGTCTATATCATTAAAAAATAATAAAAATGAATATTATTTTTTCTAACCAGTTTATATCTTTGGTCTAATATTATGAAGCCATCTCCATCAAGCCATTTCCATGCATTGTCAATAGCTCTCGTAGTACCAAGCCATATCTATCGTGAAGAGCCGGTAGGCTCGCACGAAGCCATCTCCATCAACAAAGCCATCCCACCCATTGTTGTGCTTGCACAAAGCCATCCCATTGTTGTGCTCGCACGAAGCCATCCCACCATTGGGATTGCACAAAGCCATCCCATTGTCATGCTCAAAGCCATCCCATTGTTGTGCTTGCACCAAGCCACCTCCTTTGTTGTGTTTGCACAAAGCCACCTCCTTCAACAAATCCACCTCAATCGTTGTGCTCACCGTAAGCCACCTCCATCATCACAAGACTGTACGCTCGTAATACAAAGCAGCCATATTCATCGTACGAAGCAGTTATCTTTTCTGGACATTGGCTGCAATTTATAATTTATTTCATATGTGAGTTCTGTTTTATTTTGATTGTTTATTTGTAGTCATTGTACTTTAAGAGATCCTAACATTATTTTTTGTAATTGAATTCTCCTCTTTACGAAGAAATAGGTCACTAATTTATTTATTAAGGGTTGCTTTTTCTGGACAGAGGCCACACAACATTTTTGCACTGTTGCCACAAACCATTTTTGTCAATAGCAGTAACGGTAGTGTTATTCTATACTGTCTTCACTTAGAGACACCCATGGTAGGCTGGCCAGAGCGAGCTTTGCAAGCTGACATCATTGGTTTTTGTGTTGGGCAGTTGAAAATGGAGTGCTGTTCCTGTTCCATCAAGGCAAAAAAGATCAACAAAACAAAGTCCAACGATCTTTATTAGAAAAACCAACACAGGGATTTAATATTATTAATAATAGGAAACATTAAAAATCATTTAAGGGTGATAGAAATCAAATTCATTAGTAATATATGACCATTCAGGCTAAATAACTTATAACCAATAAAAGGTAAATATTACCATTACGAGAGCAAAAAATTAAACATGAGTAAGGTTATTATTACTGCTTCGAAAATAGTTTTAATACTGAAAGGTTTTCTACGTAACGCAAAAACTGCCCAGGGACAGGTTTTAAGTTAGCTACAATGATACAATATATTACCAATACTACCTTTTGTTTGAAACCCTATGTTTCCCTCTTCCGCGAGGTAATATCTAGTCGAGACTTATAACCAAATGTGATTATTACTATGTTTCTGATGAAGGCCAACCATAGGATCACCACCACCCCCATCCTGCCAACGCAACAAGAGCATGCCCAGTTGCCCTGTCAGCTGAGCCAACCACAGCAAGCATGCCCGCATGCCCGCATTGCCTCCACCATACAGCCCCAGTGAAGCAACAAGGTGAGCACCGCCAAGTCTAAACTTTATATATTATTTGACTGTAAACATTTAAAAAATTAACAAGTTTTCTTCATTTCATGTAATAGGTGTTGTTGCAATGACAACAACAAGGATGCTGATGACAACAATGATTCATATTGGAGTGGTAAGTTTAAATTTAATTGTTTTATTGTTCCATTCTTGTAGAGAAGGGGAGACAAGTAAGCACGGGATGACCCCCATGTGGCTGCTGCCTCCTCCTTTTCAAACAACAGACTACCTAGTGTGCTACATTGATTAAAAAATAGAGAATTGTTTAGCATCCCATACTTAGCTGCAATATCTTTACAGAATTGTAGTATAATTAACAATGCCTTTTAAAAGACTCTGTAGAAAAACATTAAAAGTAACCATGAAACCTTTTCCCAGCAGCTGTGATTGGCTTTGAAAATAGCTTCAGCAGATTTTAAAGACTCATAAAATTCCATTTTCAAAAGACAAAAAGCTCCCCTTTTCTATGTGAACTAGTTTTAAACCTTTCTCTTTTTGAAATTAGGTAAAAAAGTTTTCAATGACTTACTACAGTTAGACACTGTCTTTGTTAGTTTTTAAAGAGAGGTGATAGAAAAAGTGTGTAACTAGTTTTCAAAATACATGACCTATTACTGAAAATTGATACCTGTATCATTGGTATGTACACTAAAAAATTTAAAAATAAAATTCATTTTTTTCGATTTCTGTTGTGTATTATGCTTTTGTTCAACTCTACTTCTGCCTCACAAGCTCAAGCTTGTGGGTCAGAGAGAGAGGTCAACAAAAACGCTTCAGTAAATGCTCTTTTTGTACTTTTTGTCAGAACTTTTTGTTTGCATCATTTCTTAGACTTGTATTGAAAGTGTTAAAAATAATTATAATTCAAAAAGTAAATTTTAAACCAGTTTCTGTGGACAAAATTAGAACCATAGTCTTGACAATATTCCTTAAAATTGTCTGTAAAAGGTGTACAGACCTGGTGAGTCCATAGTTAGAACAGTCAATCATCTTGCCACTATTTTGATGAAATCTTGCCATTTCTGGACACTGTATGTAACCACACTGTTAACTGGAGAGCTTTTCCAGTCACACCTTTCTAGTTGGGAACAAGTGCTTCTCACAAGTTCCACACCAGAGAGGTGTGTCTAAAACCCACTCTCAGTTGTGTGCGGTTGCATTTGTGTCTGCTCAAGTGAGAAAAAACTAAAAAATAAAGATACCCCAAAAGTTTTTTTTGTTTTTTTTTCTCACTGATGTGGACACCTTTGGAAAACCATATTCTAATTCAATTTTTGGTCTGTTTTCACCCAGATCCATATCCGACCATCCCAAATCTGATTTGACCATGATACGGTGTTATCATGGGGATGTGGAAAGTGGTAATAATAGTGACGTGGTGATACCAGTGACACTATTATTGTCCCTAGAGGTACCTTTGTGGGGCTTTCTCGGATGGGATTTCATGAAGAGTCATTTTAATCTATCAGTTAAGCCCCTAGTGTGCCAGAACATGGCAAAATGGAAAATTCATTCTAAAACCTTACCAGAACTGGCAAGGTTTGACAGAAAAGGTTAATGAGAGCACAATAAAATAGAAAGTGTCAGTTGTGTCAGTCATCATACCATGAACAAACCAATTTTCAAAAAAATTATGATGTCAACTTCACTGTTTCTTTGAATCAAAAGGTTGACATTGAAATCGCAGCTGCGCTGCAAAATATCAGACTCTACGTCAGTTGAATGACGGGAGTTCTCTAGTATTGTATTGTACTTACTTATGTTGTATTGTACCATTCTACATACATAGTACTGTATGATATTATTACCTATTGTACAATACAAAATACAACACCTACCTTACAACTTACAACACACTACACTTCGTCTGACTTTGTTGCATTTTCAACAATTTTCAACCGCAAAAAACAATTTGCTCCGATATCTGACACAATCTGACAAGATCTGACATCATCTCCGTGCACGCAGCACGCAGGTGCACGCACAAAGCAAAAATATTTCTTTTTTCATTTTTTTCTGCAGTTTTTCTGATTTTTTTTTTCTGATCTTTTTCTGATCTTTTTCTGATCTTTTTCAGATTTTTTTCATACTTTTTCTGTTTTTTTCGGATTTTTTCAGATTTTTTTGGAACAAAACTGTGAGACAAAACAGTTTCAGAGTGCGCAACATTATTTTTCAACTTTGCGTCATGATGATGTCATGATGATTTTTAATTAGATGATAAGATCATCTCTTTGGTCTGGCCTGCGCGCGCTGCGGATCGGTGGCAAGCTACAATATGTAGTACTTAGTTAGTATTAGGTACTGTCCATTTGGTACAGGGTGATGAGGAGCTCCCTCAATTTTCAACCTTTTTGCTTCATTTTTTTTGCATTGTACTGATAAAAATTAGACAAATTAAAATTCAGCAATTTCCAGACGTACTGGGCAAATATTCATTGAGTTATTTTTTAGCCTTTAGAAGCTATTTTACTGATTAAAAAAGAAATAATAAAAAATTCTTAATTTGAGTCTATTTTTAGCTTGTAAAATTAGACTCAAATTAAGAATTTTTTATTATTTCTTT
>JALLOT010003004.1:0-11868 GCA_036939595.1 Thalassiosira livingstoniorum | reverse complement strand
CTTCCGATCTCCGTTAAAAAGCCATGGCAAACAAAAAACACTACAATCAACATAGTAGAATACAACTGCAATTGAAAGTAGAAAAAAATAAAAAAGAACAAAACAGCAAAGGCATCAATAAACCTATGTACTTATGATGGTTTTGGTGCTGGTGGGAGCAGGGGAAACGCAAAAAATGAAAAATTAATTGCTGAATGAATGTGTTTTTTGTGGGGCTTGATCCCCGTGAGTGTAGATTTTGTCTGGATGAGGTTGGAGTTAGTGGTTGGTGAAATGAGCTGGGTCCTTTTCATGGGACAAAGAGGATCTGGCACTATGAAAAAATCAAACTTAGTGCACTGATAGTAGTGAGGTTGCACCACTCTCTATCAAGTTGAGCAAACAGCATTATGCACACTGTAGATGCAAGGCCCTCTCCCATGGGCTAAGTGTGAGGGTCTATGTCAACCTTCTCAGCACTGTTCTTCTGTAGGTCATTTAGCGCTGAGAAGGTGTCGCATGTCTCTGCCCCATGTGGAAAAAACTAAATTTATAAATGCTTAACTTAAAAGTTTCTCTCAAGAGAAATTGATACTGCATAGCATGGAGAAATCTTTTTGGGAGTGCAAAAATCCCTGTATAAAATGTGTTTCCAGAAACAAAATATCTCACAAAACAGATAGGAATCATACATTTGAATTTAACTTCTCTTCATTTCTTTCAACTTATTTGATCCCTTTTACTCTTTCCAAAACAGAAATCTTAGTGACAAATAGTAGAGAGATCCACAAGGCTTTGGAAAATTTAAGTGATAATGGCAATATAACATGGTATCAAACATATAAAATTGAAAGAGAATTGACATGGTATGCATCTGTCAGTATCATGTTTTACTATTAAATTCAAATTTGATATCAAACAAAAGTCAAATAAATTTTATCAATGATGAAAGACTCACTGCAATGACACTCTTGAATTATGACTCTTATACTGCTGATATTCTAGTTTATCATTGTAATTTTCATTTGATACTTTCATGGACCAGCACTTGTTCCATGAAACAATCTTAGAAGATCTTTTTACTGGTTTGATATTCAAGTATCTACTTCTCTATTGCTCTAATAGAAAATCTATGCACTTCAGTCGGCTTTCTGCTCAAATTGCCCCAAAATTTCAATGAAATAAATGGAAATAATGAGTAGTTTGTTTAATCAACAATGAAATCCTTTTCTTTTCTTGTGTTTGTTAGTAGCAGAGAATATTTTTTGTCTCTTATCCCATGGTAGCAGACATGAGCTCCTGTTTGCATTGCCTTGTGGCTCATGTTTTTTCATTTCATTCTCCAAGGACACTTCACAAAAAACAATTAAAAGACAAAGGACGACCCTGATTAATGTATCCTGGAGTTTTCTTGAATCTACGACTTGCATTCACAGAGATCATAAAACCCGAAAGGTCTTTCACCAGATGATGGTAACTAAAATGATGTTATTTTTTCATTTTGTTGTCCATTGTTGGAATTATGATAAGAATGCATTTCATCTCATCGCATTATTTTTTTAAAGTACCATATTGTGACAATTGACACTGATACCTGGCATCTATTCCAAGTAAGAGAAAAAAACAGAATAAATAGAAGAAATGGTTTTCATTGACTAAGTCAATGAAACTATGTTGAAATGCATTGTCACACAATGACAACAAGTAATGATCATGAGGGTGTGCTATGTTTAGACAAAATCAATTTCAGTAGTATCTTTGTAACAAGGATGAAGAGGATATATGATAGAAGCAATAACCTACAAAAAATGTCATCATCAATCAGGTTGCTGGAAGCAGCACCTTTTGAACCATGAACAATCGTATCAGGTTGGGCCAACGTTGCATTTGACATGTGATCCATTTTTTTGCTCTGTTCGAATCCAATTTGCATTCTAACCAAAAGTAGCGCCACGGCATTAATTGGCATTAATCGGTATACATTCCAAATACAATGGCAGAAGCCCAAATTTGTTGGTTTTGATAACTAACAGACGCGTAATTATCCACCGACGTATCCCAAAGACATCTACTCGTAATTCGCACTCCTTGATCTTTCATTTGTCCAATTGTGACCTGAACAATAATTTTATACCGAGGAATATTCAACGATGATTTACACTTTTCTTTTATCTTATCCGCAATCTCCTTCGATAGCGATTCAAATTCGTCCCCAAAGTCAGCCCATTCTTCTATCCATTTGTCATCAACCTACGAATGAGACAATGATTGTGTGCAATATTTGTGAATAAGTTCCTTCAATGAAGGACGTTCCTAGCAAGCCATTTTATTACACTCTCACTTTTTCGCGAAGTTCCTCCTCGAGAATTTCTGATGCAATGATCTTAGCTTGAGATGGGTAGAACTTGTCGTCTTCTCCTGGCTTCAGATGATAAGTAGGGAGAAGCACGTCAATGACCTGAATGGAGAGCAAGGAATCAAGAATTAGATGGCAAGGTAAAAATATGAATGAAACAATTTACGGTACAGGGAAAAATTACGATTACCTGCTCCCCAGGATTCAGCTCCACCTCATCAACCGACATTTTCGAAGTTCCTCTTCAATGCCTTATTTCTTGACGTTGAGAGACGGTGGAAATCAATAAAATATTAAAGTGAAGTAACATGAAGTCGATGGTAGTGGCAAAGTTGAAACATTTGAATGGGCCCTTTTCAATTTGAATATGAAATTTCAATTCACTTTCACTTGTGAAGGTGTCAAAAAATTCAATTTTATTCCGCACGACATGAACATTAAAATGGTTGAATTGGTTGAATCTAACCGTGGTTGAATCAAGGTTGGGATCGAGTCGAGGCTTGGTTGGGAAATTTCTCTCTCGCCTGAAATTCAAATAAGTTGTTTAACTTTGAGCACGCAAAGAAAAATTTATTAGGAGTAACACCTAATACGTATTTATTTAAAAACAAAGAGCGTACATACAAATAATGTGGGTAATGAAAATGATTACTAAATGGATCTCATCAATGGGGATAATATAAATCATCACCAAATAATCGCGTTTAGATCGTCTAACTGAGACCAATAACCTCTTCATAAAAAATTCGCCATAGAACATCATCAATTTCAATTGGGTCCTGAGCTACACCAATCAAGCCACGCCATATCCCAAATTTCTTCTTATGTGGGGATCGGGATGGTCTTTCGCATAGGCGTCAATCAAATTGCGTTCTCCAATAATTCCAACGAAAAATCTCCTCAGACTGTCATTTGTTGCTTCAAATTGAATGTTAATTACAATCATTTCAGTACTTCCTCGAAGCCGATCCTTCTCAAGTCGCTGTCTTTATCTATCTTGTCCTCGTTCATACTCCCTCTCACGCTGATATTCCCTCGTTCGTTGGTATTTCTCTCTTTCGCGTTGATTTCTCTCGCGTTCTTGTTGACGGTCTCTATCACGTTGTTGCTGACGTTGTTGCTGACATTCTTGCCATTCCATTTGTTGCTGTTATAGACACTTTTTTCCCCTCTCATGACACTGCCAATCCATCTTATGTTGTTGATGAGGCTATATCGGTGTCTCGGGAACTGGAATCTCAGCGAGAATTTTAGGCAGAGGAATTTCAGCCAAAGGGCTCACGATGTCGGCTACAGGATTCTCGAAAAGAGGAGCCTCAGTATCGGTTGCAGGAGTACATGCAACATGATTATGTGCAACAAGAGTGCTATCGGCTGCTAGCGTTTCCACAATTTCGGCTGTATGAGATGCCTCTGCTGGGAATGACGTGAGATTATACGTCGTCCAAAATGCATGATCAATTGGCACATCCATGAAAATAAGTCGCCAATCACACCAATATCTTCAAAAGGAATGAGTAAAGGAATCTCGTAGTCTGAAGTGTCCACTGCTGGAGCAATCGCGGATCGCGGCAGCTTGAGTTCCATCATGTGTTCAGTTTCATTTACATGAACATAAACCTTGCACTTGAATCTTCTCCACACGAACATGGCGGTACCATAACCATAAACCAGCACCCAACACCCCACATTCAATTCCACTGCTTCTCACTTAGTGCTCCTTGAAAGAGAGTTGGCATCGGAATCAGCTCTACTTCGGCCACATAGTTGATACCCACTCTCCCTAAAGAATTCCATACCCTCGACAGAAGGATAGATGCCTTCCTCGAGCCTGCTCAGGATGTTGTCGTCTCCAAAGCTAAGTATTTTCTGATGTCTTGTCCGGGGTCTATGTATCAATTTCTTTTGAGACCCACGGGTAGATTCACTTCCAAAACCTAAAGGAATCTCGCTGGGAGTTTCATCTGGCAGTGTACTAGTGACCATATCAGCTGCATTGATTTCGCCGGAATCTATCTTCTTCTCGGAATAGTATCCGTAAGGCAATGCCTTTGGAAATATATCTTGCCTCGCATTCATCAGCTGCTGCCAATGTAATACTTGAAACTCTTCTCTAACATCGATTCCATCAAGGGTGACAAAAGCAACGAAAGGATCTTCCAAAATTTCCACTCCTTCGAGCAAAGCGTTCAAACATAAAGAAGTTATCAAGGCAAAAGTAATACCCATCGGTAGCGAATTCAAATTCAATGCCAGCTGGGCATATGTAGGTGCAAAGAAAGGAGGCATCAAAGTAGTAAATAGCCGGGCAAATGAACGCAGCGTCTGAGGTGTACGGTAGGTTTTCACCATTCGTAAGTTTTCAATTGCTTCTCCCATGAAACGTTCATACTGACGGATCCTCGATACCTCACCAGAAGGAAGGCCCGATCGTTTGATATCTTCAGATAACGAAGCTAGTTTTATCATTCTTGAGGTGTACAAAGAGTCATATAGCCTATAGGCAACCTTCCAGACGAGGCAACAATTAACCGAAGGACATGAGAAAACAATATGAGACTAGAATTCATCAGAGCAGTTTCCAAATTATTTACCTCAGCTGTTCGTGCTGCTTCATGTCTGCCACCCTTCGTGACGCGGTGCCTGTTCAAGGATGAAACACACATTTGGCCACTAAACAGCTCAAAAGAATAACGGGAAAAAAATCAAAATTACCTTGATCTTGATGTTGTAGGAAGAGTTAAAAAGCGACACATTTCATCTCCTATGGCCACAAGTTGTTGCAAGACCTTATCAGAATGCTGGACCCATTCAATACTTTTTCTGTTACCATCCGCGTCATGGATCACGAAAAGAATTTGTATTTAATCAAATATTTAGAATGGTAAAATTCTGATTTTCATGAAATACGTATTTACTCACCTGTCTTTGCCGTCCCAGTCCCACAAAGAATGTGAAAGGTAAAGCTGAAACGAGAACGATCGGAATTTGGCAATTTCAACTAAAGCTCGTTCCCTTCTTCTAAAAGCTATCCCCACCGACAATGACAATGGTGTAACAACGGCAAAACCAAGTAACACCCAATCCATTCCACTTGAATTTGATCCTTCACTCTCGCTCTGGATGCACAAAAAGTGAGTGAAAAACAAGCCAGGAAAATTTACAAAAGTAACTAGAAACAAAAACAAACCGCATGACTCACCGCTTGGAATCTTTCATACCAGTAGAGCGTAAGGCCCGTAGAAAGGCCACAAGCAAGAATACTACTCAATGATATCAAATAATAGAGAAATATTTTCAAGGCAGTATAGTAACCAACCAAGAAAAGAACAAGTGGTCTCCTCTCTACTTTGGAACGAGCATATTCCTCATCATCATCCAATTGTCCCATGTGACGGCTTCGTTTGTATGCGATTTTACTGCTCCCTTCCAATGACTCAAGGGTCGAAGGCTCCATTGCCCTTCTGATGCCCTCGGCAAGACCAACAACTTTTGCATCGCGTGCCTTTCTTTTCAGGGGATCTTCAATGGATTTGCGGAGGATGCCAACATGAGATCGTTTCCCTGGAACATCATTTGACGGAATCTTCCTCGGTTCCGTCCGATCAGAGTCGCCTGGATCTTGATTTTGGTCTTTTTTACCATTCATTGTTCCTGCAACATGTTATGAGAAACTTTGTGATGGCAATGGTGGTGGGTGGTGGCCCCTGACCCCTGACGGTGACCATGGTTCTGTGTGGCCCTGTGGCAGCAACCAGCAACCAGCAACCGGCAATCAGCTAGCTAGCAATTACAATAGCAATCCTTAGCAATCAGCAATTAGCAATCAGCAATCAGCAATGAGAACTCCAAAAATTTGTGACGAAGCACTAACAGGAGAGGTGCAGGTCATAAGTTCCCGAAACACTTAGACCTCTAAATCTGTACTTTACACGACGGCGGCGGCATTACACGTATATTTAGGTAGGTCTAGTACTAGCAGTAAATGGTTAGTGGCCTAAATTTTGCATTTTGAGCACCTTACCATGGGATTTCCACCCTGGAAATAGGCTTAAATGAAAGATCATGTCATAACTAAGTCCCTTAAGTACAATTTCTTATGGGGTTACATGCAAAGTCCTTGGCCCAACAACTTGATTCATAAGCCCACTCAAATGCATTCTCTTAGATGTATACTGACCCACATTGTAGAATTAATACCAAGTTTACGTTAGATCAATTGGTCATCAAGACACAATTTTTTGTGGCCCAATCTGACCACGATTACACCATACCCACATCAAATCCCATCAAACAAATGGTCTCAGCAAACCAGAAGAGGGATTTTTTTACTACTGTAGTCTCAAATGTAATAACTAATTTATTTATTTATAGATGATACAAATTGTGTAATGCTTTATTAAATCAATTGGTCTTCGCCCATCGTGATAACAACAATTGAACTGGCCTCTGTCAGCAGATACCAAGGGGACAAAATGGCAAATGACTTGATTGACAGCAAAGTCAATGAAGGCATCCACAATGGTGTCATCCACCATTTCTGCTTTTGCTATTGAGAGGGGTGAGGTTTGTTGTTGTGTGGACAGAGTGGATATTTATTTTAAACGAAGCGCTGCAAAGAATATCATCTCACAAAGAATGCTTTGTTGTCATTGTTGCCCTCAATGCTACTGACAGCTGACAGCCACAACCCCTGATCCAATGCTTCATGCTGCAGCTGTCTGATGAAAGAGACAAAAAACGCACACCCCCAAGCCTTTAATAAATTAGATTTGATTCAAATGATAGGTGTTGGTGAAGGACTAACATGGCTTCAGATAAAGTGGGCAGATACCATGGTTGCTTGTGTATGAGCATTGATATGGCCTAAAATATAACTCAACCATGGCTGCCAGCAGATGCACATAAACAACAACCAGCCAGACTGCCTCTAGACAACCAACATCCATACCCTGTTGGCATTAGTCAATTAACATGATGGGGAAAAGGTTGGTGAAAAAATTGGAGCTTGAGTCGGTGTTTTGATTCCATTGTCACCCTCTGAAAGGCAACAAATGGAAATTGCATTTTGACAACAATGTCATTGTTATTGGAGGTGCTGTTGGGTTCCCCTTTGGTGACCAACTTAATGTCTCCACATACATTCTAACAATACTGCAAGACCACAGCCACCAAGGAGTTCATCTAAAGGGCGACTGCAACAAGTATATCCAAGAAGGCTGTATAGGACAGATGCTTTAGCAAGTGACAGAAAGAAATAAAAATGAGTTCATTATTTGATAGAAGTACATTTTTTAGGAATGCTTTTGTACTCATTGTACTCATTATATCATTGAATAGAGATAATGGTTAACTCAAGTACAAACAAATCCAGTAAAGGAGAACTTCTATGTATCTCTGTCTCTATATATGTTTATTTTTTTTTGCATAAAAATGGGTTCAAAAATTGATTGCAAAATTGAGTAAGGCCAATTTTTTAGTCATACCTTTCTTTTTGGTACTTACTTGATCTCACACCTCAACAGAAAGGTACAGAAAGGTTTGATTGGGAAAATGCGTCCAGTGAATAGTTTTTTACATGGGTTCTACTTTCATGAGATAAAAACATTTGATATAGTTACCAAGAAAAATGATGTATTTCATTCTTTCACTTTCAACCTTTTCAAAAATGTTGAGATCCTTACTATGATACTGTTTGAAAAATTTTGGGAAATCTTTTTTTAACTTCCATTCACTTCAGAAAACATCCTGAGAATGTTTGAGAATTGATTTGAATTATCTGAAAAATTATGAATTATTTATTGAAAATAAATGTTGACATATTAATACTTTGAGTGTAAATAAGAGATAAAAAAAATACAAACAAACATACTACAAGCAAAACTACAAAAAACTACAAAAAACTACAAAAAACTACAACCAAACCTACAAACAAACCTACAACCAAATCTACAAACAAGTCTACAAACAAACCTACAAAGAACTTCAAACAAGTCTACAAACAAATCTACAATGGAACTAAATAAATGAAATATAAAAGACTTCAAAAGAAAATGAAGATCAAACCTCTTCTAAACATGTTGATCATATTGTTTCAATTAACTCTGCAAATTGCATATGGGACAGATCCCAGTTAGCACAGTCAAACTCCATAAGAGTCTTATTAAGAGACATAGAATAATGACCCAAATTTTACCTCAAAAATGATCTCTTCTGAATAAGTAGGTCATTAATATTGGAACTGATAGAGTGTGAATTTAACAGGGGCAACATGCCACAACCTTAAATAATCAGACCCCCAAGCAAATCAACACAACATTCAAGGGGTTCCAGACAGCAGCTACTCCCATCAGGGGAGAAAACTTGGTCAAAGACATCAAAGAACTCAGCACACTCCAAATTCTCCTCATCATAACCTCCAACCTAGGAGGATGCCATCATGGCTTAGTAAGTCTCATCATGAACCTGGACAAGGACAGCAACAAGAAGAGGGTTGTCATTTAGATTTTAACATCTTGTGAAAAGTGTTATAAATTTCTCTTTAGATTTACTGATATATATTTGTGTGTGTTGCAATATGTGTTAGAATAAATAAAAACTTGTGCATAACACCAGTATAAGACTTTGTTTATAACTATTCATTAATAAAATAGATAATAGAACATTTACAATCTTATACACAGTTTTGTATTTGTTTTACAATTATCAATGTACAAATGCAACAAATGAGAAACAAAGTGAGAGATATATGCTCCACAAGGTTCATGAAATTAAATTCAACTCCTTGATGACAAAAAACATGCATGTCAGATGTATAACTAGCTTCTGCAAGATGGGGCAAACCTTCATCCAAAAGAATGGGAGATTAGTTGGATTTCAGCTGCCTCTTGTTCTTTGCCTTGGCAAACTCCAGAATACTGCCTTGCCATCATCATTACAAGTTGAGATGAAATTTCTTCCAATTTCTTCAATGGAATTGAAACCTAGATGTGGTAATAGCAATGATACCCCCTTTTCTTGGTGTAAGGGTCATTACCCACAAAAATAAAAGAGCCACATTACTACCTAGCTCTACCTACCAAAATTACTCAAGCCATTTTTCTACTTTTTTATCTAGGCATTGACTAGCACAAGTTGACAGGGTGAAAAACCTGTAAAAGGAATAAGAAGTGAAAGCAAAGACATGATGCAAGAGAACTTGTGGCTTCCACAAAGAACATAAAATAGATGTTTTGATGGATGTATCATTGAAAAACAAGAACATCAGTGCATGAAATGGAATATTGGCCAGTGTTTTGAAACTAATTGTGTAGAATTCTTTTTGAGGAGGAATGCAAGCAACTAGTTAAGGGTTAGAAAGGACAAGGTCCTATTTTTGAATCCTTGATGTGCCAAGTGGTAACAGTAGTCAGGTCAAGAACAACTTAATTTTTGATAAAAGAACAAGGAGTAAAAGCAAAGTATGAGTCTCTAATTAATCCTTCCTGTCCAGATTTGTTCCAAAGTTTTATGTCTTTGTATCACTTTATTAGGGAAGGAATGATTGTTAACACAAGACTTAAAAGCCACAGCCACTACTTAGCTATTGATCAGGGATTGGGAAAGGTCAGACATGAAATATCTCAAGAAGAAATGTTGTAGTGATTACCAAACCTGATCATCCAAGAGAATCAACTACCCTTTGAGCAAATACCACATCAGTGTAAAACAAAATCTTCTTAGCCACTTGTTTAATTTCCTTGTCTTGTGAACATTCAATGTTTGACATTGACTAAGATGAGAAATGGCACATGCTAAAATCAAAACATAGCCATCATCTGACTTGACCTGCAATGACAGCATAGTAGTAGATAATTACATGTCAAAGCCAATAAAGAGGAATAGCAATGGGCTAAATTCTTGAGGTGGAATGGATGGATGTGTATAACAAGGTCTTTTGGTATACAATCTGTTTCTGGATGCCCTGTGAATGCTGCCTCCATGACAAGAAGGTATTGCAGGTATTGCATAGAATATGGAACAAAAATTCAAATCATAGTAAGTCCAAATCAGTCCAAATCCCAAATACCTAATCTCTTTCATATTAAAAAAAGAACAGAAATGATGTACACCTTCCACTTCTGTTTATCTATTGAATTGATTTTATCCATTAACTGCTTTGTTGTACCAAAATCAAAAACTACATAAACCAAGCTATGTTATTTTAATATTTGACTTGAGACCTTGAAAGTTCTTCAGTGTCTAATTATGAGGGTGTGAATGTTGTGCATGGCCTGAGGTTTGAAAGATTTTAAAAGTATTTTTAGCTTGCTCCACTTTTGAAACAAATTGAACAATGAAGTAAATTTTTTGGAGAATAGCAAAAAAAATAGCCCAGTTCCTTCTGTTTCAATGTTTTCAACCATTCTACACAATGTTTTTGATCAGAAAACTAACAAAGTGTTTTAAAAAAGTTACTAATCTGTCTTGTCCTTTTTATCAACTTATTGCTTCTGAAAGGTGTCAAATATTGTAAAACTCCAACTTTCATTAAGAAGTACATTACTAGCAATTTTCAATGTTCCAGAAAACAATGATCTACTACTTTGAAAAAACTAAAATTAGTTTTATTATTTCATATGAATAGGTAACAATTTTTTTCATTCCTGCTACAAATACACATATGGACATAAAAGAATCCATAAATGGGGCACACATTGTAGAAAATGTGTAAAAAGAACCTGAAATGGAAAGGGATTTACAAAGGACACCATAAAAACAAAGCAACTATCATAAACAAAATTTCTAAATTGATCAAGATAAGCAAACATTGGAGAATAAGCTAAGAAAAAGAGCAAAAATTGAGCCAAAATGTAAAAACTAACAAAAGAGCTAACAATGAAACCATAAACAGAAGAATACACTATAAGGAAAATAATAAAGGAGTCCAAATAAATAACCTACTAAGAAACCTATAGATTTGTTAATGAAATATATAAATGGGATCTACAATATAGCATATTAAACCAATGACTATGACAGAATATGTAAAAAGACTTGCTGAGGAAACTACAACCGACCTTCATTGAAACTGTAGAAACCCATACAGAATCCCATATTAGCCTAAAGAACCCAGCAAACAGTGCAATGAAAGTAAAATTGAACTGTATAAAAATAACTCTGACTCACTGCTTACAATCTTTTTCAATCATTTCTAAATTCTAAGTCAAAGTGCAATTTAAATTTCAATGTGTGTGAAATAATGGTCTCTCTATTTTGGTTAAAGGTATATTCTCATCTTTGGTTGATAAGAAGCATTTTGCAGTAAGTGTCATTGCAGTTCCATACTTCATAATTCATACCCACTTACATGTTGTTATTGAGCAGTAACTCCTTTTCTTTTTCTTGGTTATGGTGGGTGAATGGATGCATTTGCCCTCTACTACTACCATGAAGTCCCGTGGAATACAAAGGAGTAAGACTTCGTTTGTAGTCTTCCGTGGACATTTTTCTTGTATTTCACAAAACACTGACAAAACACCTAATTTTTTCAA
>JALLOT010003003.1:0-11871 GCA_036939595.1 Thalassiosira livingstoniorum | reverse complement strand
TTTTATTGTAAAGGGGTGGAGAACTTTAAGAGGATATAACTTTGTCTACGCTATATAAACAGATAAAACTCACCAGTGCAAAAAGAAAGCTGGTAATATGAGCTTTCCAACGGTGTGTTTATCAGCTTATAAGCTTGAGTAGAGCTCGAGATATTCAATGGAGCATCAAAATGAAAAATTCGAGGATTAGACAGAATATATTCTCACTATCACAATAAGCAGCATAGAGTTGAATATGATTTTCAGTAAAGCAAACGGCATATGAATGCTGTCACAAGTACACACCAATATCTAGATTTTCGTCTAGTTATTCAGCCCTGGTTAACCGCAGTCTTAGTATGATACTATACCTGTCCTGTACTAGTACCTGTCATGTCAATAAGGAATGGTACAACAGTACAATACTCCTATTAATACGTACACAAGAAGTATGAGTAAAACTGTAGTACCATAATATGGTACATTGAGGAAGAGTAAAGGTCATAAGTTACCGAAACGGTTAGAGGTGGAATTATTGGATTGAACTTGGCGGCGAAATTACGTGTAGATACAGGTGGGACTGGTACTTCAGAATTTACTGGTAATGGAAGAACAATGTCAAACACCATTATTGCATGCAGATTGAAACAGTGATTATCATATTATTAAGATATTATTTTGAATTAATATGTTGACGTGGTCTGCACGTCTGTCGTGCGTCCTACCTAAAAACTATGTAGATAACCTCATAATAAGAGTTTTTAGTCAAACGCAACTCGTCTCGCCTCTACAGGTGTGAGCCCTTTACGGACTTGGGCTGGCTGTAAGCCATGGCACCTTTGTCTGCTGCAGCTGTGTCCCAAGTCACTTCCTCTGTGCATGGAGCACGATTACTCCATGGTGGGAGTCCAGTTTCAAGGTCACAGCCTCCAAATGCCATGGCACCTTCGTCTGCTGCAGCTGTGTCCCAAGTCACTTCCTCTGTGCACTGAGCACAATTACTCCATGGTGGGAGTCCAGTTTCAAGGTCACAGCCTCCAAATATAAGTCCCCTTGCTAGCACCATCTCTCAAATCCAATTAAAACCGCTGTGTTGCATATTCAGGTCCTTTAAATCAAGGCCCCCTTGTCTCTGTCAGGTTCAAACGAACCCAGTAACTCTTCACCTGCCCACCCTTGCATATTCATCACCATGCTAACGCTTCCTTCTACCAAGTTCCATTATTTATCAGTTCCAACTCTATTATCATCGACATTCTATGGCCACTTGTACATGTGTCCGTCTCCACAGGATATTTGGACTTGCAGTCACCTCCACCCTCTCTAAGCATGTACGCGATGCCAAGATAGGAACCCGACAAGTGTTCCATCCCCCTCGTCATACCACCCCTCATCCAAGTGAGCCTCCCCTTACTCCCCCAGGCCTTTACTTTGGTACCCAAGATGTGCCACAATCTCCCACTTACTCTTCTTCAATGGACTAAGTAGTAGCACTATAAACTAACCAGGTGCAGTCATGAATGGTATTGTAGTACTGCTTGCATCTCTAATATCTAGCTAAATAAAAATCCATCTGTACCACAAACAATAGTATATTATTATTTTTTCATTTCACACAAAATGTCCTTTTTGTGTACCAAGTCCTATTCCCAAGTCTACAGATCACCATTGTACCTTCACACTACTTCACAATGGCACTTCCAATGGACCTCATAACCATATAATCACTTTACATAGTCATTTGCTACACTGGGTCTCTATGGCCATAGTGCCTTGAACAACACCAAAAGCTCAACTGCAAGCCTAGAATGGGATAGTTATACTACAACACCTTCACACACAATACCCTGACCATGACAGTCAGATGACTTTCTCTGTTTTGTTGTTACCAGCAGAAGCAATGCCTCTTTTATGAATGCAGACCATTTGTTGCCATTTCAATGGAAATGGGATTTCTCAATGCCATTTTGGTGGTGAAGACATGCTGGTGAACTAAGGTTGTCATACTTCATTGAAAAGCTAATCTGAAGAGAACAATCCAAAAACTGATAGTACTAAGAAAATTATTTGACAATGAAAGCCCTTAATTCCACACAAGGACTAAAAAATAAGAGTACAATTTGATAAGACAGAAATCACAGAAATAGTATCAATATGTACAATACCATGCTTTGCTTCCATGTATGTAGGTATCTATGTAGTACGATACAACATACGTTACAATCTCACTATTGTTTTTAGGTACAATACGACAACTTCTTATCGTATGATCATTGTCCTCTAATAAAAAACTCCGATCTTTTTGAAAATCAGCATTTCTTGCACATACACGCAGTATGCTTTGCCGTGGACAATTTTTCATACTATAATTCATTTTAAGGGCTACATTTTCAGGTCTGCAAATCTCTTTTACTTGTGGTAACGTGAGTTTTGAGAATCTATGATAGGTTAATGTTGATCTTTTTTAAAAATTTCTCTAATGATATGTTATCTTACATTCCTTTTAGTCTAACACTTCATGAAATGTTGAATTCTGCCACTATTCCACAAGCTCAAGCTTGTGGAATAGTGGCAGAGTTCAACAAAAGTAATGCACATGAGACATTATATACGGGGTTTGATTCCCTGGTCCGGCCCAGTTGGAGAGGCCCTTTGGTCCAGCGCACTTGCCCCAACTTGTACAGAGCATCCAATGCTGATGTGGATGGGCGATTGGATTTCTTGAGCTTGTGGAATAGTGGCAGAGTTCAACATTTTATTGAGAGTGAAGTCTCTCATTAAATTTAAATGGACATAGGCGTAGCTGCTAATATGATAAAAAAGTGGTCACTCCCCAGATTTTTTTAAAAGTCAAGAAACCTGACATTTGTGTGATGAGACCAGGCTGGTCCAATACAATTTGATCAGTGGAGAGGTCATCACCAGACTCAGTCTGGTAAGGTTATGGAATGGAGCCTGAAGACTTGCCCTTCTGTCTCCAAGGCAGAGGAAGAGCTTGACCAAACTGAAACAAAACACAGAGTTGTTTCTGTTGCTTGCATTTGAGCAAATAAATAGAAAGGTGACTAGCCTTTATCAACTGAATAATCTGATGAAATTGGAGGTGATAGAGGTGATAATACCAAGACATCAACTCCTGCTGAAGAGGAGAAAGGAGTTGTGGTTGTGGCATAGTGAGTGATTGTGTTTCCTCACAAGCAATACCCGAGCCTACCTCATCTCAAAAACTGGTGGGTGTTTTGAGAATGCTGAACAAGTCTTGTTGATGAAAGAGAGTCAAAGATTTGAGTCATGAACAACAAGACAAGTTCCATCCCACTGTCAAATATTATGATCAACTCCATCAGCATCAACTCCCTTGTATACCACTGATCTCCCCCCCTCCATGACCATCAGTGTAAAGTAAGCTCATTTCTAACTCAAACCAATCTGAAACAACAGATTTAGCTGTCTGGTACCATTCTTCAGTCTGTGAAGAATCCTTATTAGACTTGCTCAGCTGAGTCAAAGGCACAAGTGAGTCCTCTTGAGTCATAACATGCCCATTATTTATTAGGAGCCAGTGTTGTAAATGCTGATGAAAAGGAGAAGAATACATTATCATTCAGGTACTGTCAGACATGGGCACAAAAATAGGGAAGTAGCTCTGACCTGGAATAAGTACAATTTAGGAAGTCTTGAACTGAGGTGCAAGAAATGAGTTTCATGTTTGCCATGATTTCATGGGATACATGAGCAGTTGGCATTGGATTTGACAATGGTGCTATCATCATCCCAAGTGGTTGGCCTATCAAAAGAACAAAAATACTGCCCAAGCTTTGGTACATCTCATAAACTGAAAGTTGAGTCAGGATCATAAATTCAATCAGGAATGTCATAAGTAAAATATCTGCCAGAATCATTGTGCATCTCAAGTTTTATTGTGCAAATGTATCTATCTTTCAAGAAAGTTCCTTCTTGAGTTTCTATCAAAACTTGCACAAGGTGTAAATCATCTAAAAAAATTCACAAACATGTGGAGTAATCCCAGCTGTGGAATTACTGAAAATGAATGGTATACCATCTGTATCAAATATCATTGTTTCAGGGGCTGAAACAGATTCCTCAACAGATGTTGCTAGAGCACAAATGTGCATGACTGCATTGTTGGTCATGAGAGATGCAACAAAAGAGCTCTGCCTCTTACCACAAACAAGCCATTGGGGCAAATTGGAGATACCATTGCAATACAATCAATTCAACAATCAAGGATGTGGTAATAATTGTTATGAGGTGCAAAATGAAACAACCTGAGGGTTTCTTATGCAGCTTGGCAAAGTATTCATAAACCACTATAAGCCTAAGAGGGTCGCCAATAAAAAGGAGAAGTTTTTGCTTCAAGTGCTAACTGCAACTCAGGACACAATTTATCCCTTAAATGAGGTTAAGTGCCATGAAGTTGATATTAGGAAAAACAGTGAAGGTTGGCATTCATGGCAACCAACCCTGGAATCCTTACTGATTGTGGGCCTATGTTAGGAGCTGGAGACTTCAAGATACTCAAAATGGATTGACCCTTGAATCAAGGACTGAATAGAAACCAATAGAACTGTGACCAAAAGAGTAGAGCCATGATAAGAGAATGTAAGGTGGAAATAGTTATTCAATATGACATATAAACAAGGATGCTTAAATAAACAAATGCTCTTATAATGGGGTAGTAGGGCCAAGATATAGCTTGGTTCAGTAGACTAGCGAAGGTTTGATGTGGAAGGAAGAATAAAGTAAAGGCAGTTCAGAAGAGAAACACTATTAGAATGATTAGATAGCCTCATTTATTCAGTGTCCTAAGTCTTACATCAACAGGGCCTATCCTTTTGGCAAAGCTTTGTATTTCTCAGCCTTAGCCATTTTGTCATACGCTGCATTGAATGTGTCCTCAGCCTCCTGCTTGGTGAGCCGCACACAAGTCACCAATGCCAATTCTAACATCTTAGAGAGGGTAGGAAAAGATGGTGTGTCAATTTTATTCTCCTTCTTAATTTTTGCTGGAGAAAGAGTGGCTGAAGCATCAGCCTTTGTATTGGAAGGATTCTTACACACCCATTTCTTCAAATTTCATTTATTCTTTTGCACCTCAAATTTGGCAGTCTTCTTCACCTGCTACTTGTGATGATTATACCTTTTGGGCATGTACATCCAATTCACAATTCCATTCAAAGATTTGTGATGGGCACACCAGACAAACTCTTTCACTGTATCCGGTTCTTTTGTAGTCTTACCAATTTTCTTAATGCACCATACAGGTCAGAGAGAACAAGGGGACTTCCCAAGAGAAAGTGATTTTCCACCCAAGGCCAAGGGTGCACCACCAGCCTTTTTCTGCTACAGAACCCAAACCTCTGCAGTGGGAGCAATGATCTGCTGCTCACAATCATTGGTTTTCCTCCACATATCTTCTACTACCATATTTTTGTAAGTGTCATTAACCAATTGAATGAGATCATTAATGTCCTTTAATTCACCTTTGACCCATTTTGATTTTTATATCTTGACTTCAACCATAAAATCAGGGTTTGTAGTAGCAGCAAGAGCTGAGAATAGAGAATGGTCATAAAGCAAATATCATCATACATCCCCTTGTGACTATGCTTTGTGATAATCTGCTCCCTCAATATCGTCATCTTTAATGTGAGATCAGACACATTGCTGCCACATTTGATCAAGTCGAGAGACTAAAATTGCTGCTCCAAGTCTCAGACAGTTGCAATCAGTTGTGGCTTCATCACTCTAAGCACCAATTTAATGAGTATCAAGCCACAAAAGACAGATCTGTTATTGGCCTCATTGGTGTAACAGAATTGATTCTTCTCTGTTGAAAAACATGATTTTCAAATGTCATGTGAAGAATGCTGGAGAGGATGGGAAGAAAAAATTTTGTATCAGTTCACCATGCCTTGATTACCAGGCTTTTTTGGGTCAACAGCCAATACCATTATACCTGTGTCTGGTGCCAAGCCTGCCAATTCCCCATAAAAAAAGCCAAAAATAACTTTCACCTGTTTCAAGAATACAGTTTGGTAGTCCTCAATCCTCAATGAGATTGGAGTATTTTCTAAAACCCACATTGTGCATTTGCATCCCAGCAAAGACAAAAGGACTTGCAGTCACTGTAATGGCACCCTCCGTTGGGATTTGAATGATGCCATCCTATCCATATTGAACTGATTTGTCTTTAAACAAATTCATCAAAGATTCATGTGTTAATGGAAACAGTGACATGATTCCCTTCACTGTCAGGAGTGATGACGGCCTTGTAAGCATAGATGCCCTCCTTAATCAACAAATCACAGAGTTTAGAAAACAGATCAATGATGCTTGAGTACTGAAATGGTGGTGGTTGCATTGGCATTGACATTGACACTGTGGTTCCAGCACCAGTGATGATGCCGCCAGTGCTACCAGAAGATGACTGCTTCTTGTCATTGGCGTCTCCATTCATGGTGATTCAGCACATAGCACATAGGTCAGTAGTGTAGAAACAAGAAGTCCAATAAACAGAGATTATTTGGGTAGAAGTCCATTAAGATAAAACCAAGTAACATAGAATATAAGAACTGCATCTTCAACAATCAAGATGGTTTAGATAACATATCAGACAAGAATATATGTTGACTTAATAAAATGTAGTAAGGTATCATGTATTCTTAAACTAGTGTGGTATTATAACTTCTTTTTTAACCCATTCTAGAGCTATTACATTGGGGTTACAAATATTATGTGCGGTGATGAGCTTCCACCAGTCCAATTTAGGTTTGGCATAGCATCTTTTCTGCTGTAACTGGCCTGATAATTGTAATTTAAAATAAAGTTTACATCAATAGTTCAACTCAACCCCAAGATCAACATAGAATGAATGAATATCTAATGATAAGAACCAATAAGCATTACAAATCAGAAAACATACCAATAATGTCCTCATCACTTCCTTCAATTCAAGGAAACACACTTCTCCACTGTCACCACAACCAACCAAAAGAACACCTTTTATAGAACATTATAGTCAGAGCATTTAAATTAAGCTTGCTGCACATCCATGGAATCAGATGAGTTTTGAGTTTTGGACAAAAACTAGTCAAAACTGCACATTAATTGTCAATTGGATCACAAATCGGTGATCATATCTGGACCGTGAAAAAGACACAGATTTTTGTATCACAAATAGATGCATTTAAAATATAATGACTCATGTGTTGTGCACAAAAAGAATCAAAAGGATTGAATATTGAAAGGAAATAAATTGAGCCAATGAATATCATAAAAGTACATTGGAAAATGCATCATCAGAGAGAATGAGTAGAGCTATGAGGCTTGGAGCTTCAAGTACAATGAAAAAGTTGAAAACACTAATTCTAAATGTTTTTGATGAGTTTCTCCATGAATGCATTCACTGGGCAGTAAGTCCAGTTCCATCCATGAACACATATACCACTATCTTGGTACAAAGTGCAAAGCATACTTTTGAATCAACAAAAGGTATTTACTGCTTTGCCCTCTTCCATGTGCATGTTGTACTCATTACACTCATTTGCCCTTACATCAGTTGTGGCTTTCTTCCTGATGCTATATGTTGCCTTCTTTCCCTTATAACCATCAAGTCGCAAAAAAAAATACTTCACAGAGTTCCTATGGTGCAAACCTATGATTATTTCCAGATCAAATTGGAGCATGTAAACTAAAAATAAACTTTTTGTGTTTTGGGTTCAGAAAGAGACAAACTTCAAGCCACAGTCCAAGGGTGTTGATCAACACAAAGTTCATTGATCCTACAATGCGCAGTGTTGGGGCATAACATTCCTCCATAATCTCTTGTCCCACAGAAGCCCTGTTGATATACTGTGGTTAGGGAGTTGATACAAAGGATTCATATCATCAAGATGTGACTTGGTGTGCCATCCAGCTAGGTAATCATTGAAAGTTGATAGCAACAATATGATGCCAAGAATAAGATATCTGGATATTACCTGCATCCTCCATGATTTCTAATGTTTGCTCAAATTTGCTAAAAAATGATACCCATCAAGCCAGCTCCTCTTCCTCTTGCAACACTAAAGTTGCTATAATTTGAGATCTTTTACCCCATGTTTTACACCCTTATTTGTGTCTCTCTAGTCAAAAAAATGGTAAATCTAAAAGTATAAATCCAAACCAGTAAATTTTTCAAAATATAATGTGGAGTCATGTGGGAATTGGCTTCCTCAGACCTCACAGGCAGGGAAGAACAGAGTTAAGTAAGAATGTTGGTGTTTTGTGTGTAACCAAAAAGTTGAGATACATGACTTTTTATTTTATGGAAGACTTTCGAGCATTATCATCTATTGTACTTTCTTTGGTAAGGTCCTTCCTCGAAAAAGTTCCAGCATTTCACTGCAATTCCTTATTATCTGTTCCATTTGTTCATTTGAAAATGAGACAGCATTATCCATTTGACGAGGAACGACTGGACTCGGTTGATTCTCATATTCACCAGACTGACCTGGATCGTTGAATTCAATCGATTTACTCGCGTCTAGTTTGACATTGCTGTTTTTGTTTTCAATTCCTTCGGGTGCGCTTGAAAATGAGCGTCTCGCGAAGAGCCTGAAAACCGATTCTTCACTTCCATCTTTGTTCAAATCGGTTTGTTGCATGGAGGATGAATTCCTCGTACTCAAAATTGGCCTTTCTAAATTGCCACGGGATTTTGAGTGCGATTCATTACAAATCTTCTCGTGTTCGTCATTTAGAGCAGATTTTTTAAAAGCAGAGTTTCCCTCGACTGTTGATTCAATGTCGAAATTAACATCTTCTCCCATGCTGGTAGTCTCGTCATCCGACAAGTCATTATTGGGAAAATCTTTTTCTATAAACTTGGCAAGAGCATGATCGATTTTGGATGTGGGATCAACAGCAAAGCCAGTGTTAGGCCCGACCTCGTGACAGGTTGTGTCATTTTTCTTGCTGCCATCGAGAGACATTGAAGACATGTCGGTACCTCTACGTCCAGCCTTGAAAATCAACCCGCCTTTCGTAAGTTTCAAACTTTCCATTACAGAACTTTTTTCTTTCTCATCAGTGTATAAATCAAGACTAGACTGCCTACCAAACAAGGTTATTTGCCCCTTATTCCTGTGGTACTCATCGTACACATGTAGAGCCATTGCGCCAATTGCAAATGCCAGAAAAACGATTATGGGAAGGATCATATTCGTTGGAGAGATTTGAGCAAATTCATCTGCTTCTTCTTCGCCAAGCTGGGAAAGCTCTGGGACACAAGTCAACCCAGCACGTGCCTCCTCCCGATATTCATCTTTCAATTTTGTGACTGACAAGTCCTTAAAAAATATGGAAGACGCGATATTAGAAATTGATTCAACCGGGCAGCGATCAAGCAGGCGGCGAGATGACGTTAGAAATTTATTCAGCCGGGCAGCGAGACTACGTTAGAAATTGATTCAAGCAGGCAGCAAGACTCTCACTTTAAACCTCTCTCCATAATAAATCCAATACGAAACGCCTGATGCTTAACATCACAGAAATAGAAGAAACACAATTGTTGAGCCTCGATTCAATCATAACATTCATTCGTCTTTGAGTATCTTACCGAGATCAGATCGTATTGGGAAAGCTATTGGTGTCTCTATGATGAGGGAATCTGTGAGAACCAATTTATTGTCACAGATTCTACGCATGAAACCGATGTCAAGCTCGGTGTCAACTCTCCCTATAGCCAAAACAGAACACTTTCCGTCCTCGTACATATCAAAGACTCCATGCCATTCATTTTCGTCTCGATTGAAGACAAAGTTGGCATCTGGCCACTTTTGAAGAAGCTCTTCTTCAAGGGCAGAATGCGCACATATGGGAGTGTGAGTTGCTACAGCTTCCTCAATTGTGCTCACGGGGATATTCCTGTTTTTCTGAGTCAAGAAGGCAGCAAGATTTGCCACATACGCAGACACACAGACGCAGATGAAAAATCCGAAGCCAAACATGAGGAGGTTATGGGAAAATGAAGCATCACTGTCATGATCGACTCCAGCAGAGAAAAAGTAACCTCCTTTCTGAAGAAACGAATCAAGTGTAAGTCGGATATATGTAGACCAATTTGCAAATCTCCTTTTTTCTCTAATACTTCTGATCGACTGTCCGTAACGTTTTTTTGCAAAATCTTCTCTACCAGCGAACCACACAGAAAGAACAGCAGACATGACAACTACTATTAAGACTGTCACCCACATGGTCTACGGCAAATCAATTGCAAAAAAAGATCAGCTATCAATTCTTTTTGTTTGTGCAAAGTTTCAACTCTCAACACACTTACCCAGGTAAATGGTCCAAATACCTTTGCACTCTCGTAACTAAGGCTGTAAGTGCTACCTATTGGTGTTTTGAAAACGAAGGGATATCAGTCCAGCTCGAACAGTTCAAATACCTTGAAGAAAGTGCAACATTTTACCTGGCTTTGGAATCGCGAGAACTGTCTTGTCATAAACTGCAATTGTTGGATGGAAACAAAAGCAAAAAGGTGTAAATGCTAATCGTTGCATTAAAAAGCATACGCTATGAAGAATAATATCTCACCTATCGGAATAGTGAATGTGGACATTTTGAGTCTCTGACCCGTGATCCAAAATGGTCCAATGCCAATATCGAAAAGGCCACTTTCGATATCTTGAACGAGAGCTGTGTATGTACTTGTGGGGTGTATCTGTCGAGATCCTTTTGTTCCATGCGAATAAGTTACGCCCCCAATGTCTCCTGCAGATATCCCGACTAATTTTTTCACATAATCAATGTATAGACCCTCAAATGGAACAGTGTCATTGTAGTATTCTTCTCCACTTTTGGTAGTAATTTCGCCACTGGCAGTTGCTTTGTATAGAAAAGGTGCTTGCATACCGGGGACACCTGCATATATATCGACCCCTTCTAAAACATCATCAGTAATTTTCTTAGCCAATGCGAGCCAATCATCAGCCGTAGAATTACAAGTCGAATATGAATAAAACAAAGCAGCCTCGTCATCTTTGAAATAGTCGGTTTTGAAAAACTGTTCATTGCTATTTTTGCACGTTTGTCTGTCTACGTAGCAAAAAGATTCTGCACAATAAGCCGGCATATTTCCCAGAAAAACACCTCTAATGCATTTTTCATCATAGAATAAATCGTGTTGACGACATACATTTGATCCGTAGGAATATGGGACGCAATGCTCAGAGTTTGGCGCGAGCAACACCCCATCTTGTACTTTGCCGTCGTAAGCTGTGAATGAGCATGCTCGATTGGTGATTGATGCTAATACGCTGCTTACGTCTATGCATTTGCAGCCTTCATTGCCGTTACTTTGAGTCGTCATGATTCGAAATTATTGTCAACACCTGACTTCCATTGGGAAGCAACAGTTTCGATTCTTGCACTAATGACACCAACTCGAAAATCGAAAAGAAAACTTCACCCTTTTCCGGATGACGCATGAGTAAAAAAAGCAAAGTTAATGAGCAATTATCTATCCAATGTAAGGCAACCATGATTTGAGATTTGATCCTCACATTGGTCATCCTCCCTGGGGATTTCGTGCAACCGAATTTTACTAAGTAACTATGTTGTGTAACTTCTAGAAAGCACAGAATATTATTTGAGGAGAGAAACTTGAGGCACAATGCTTGCAGCAGCTCGCAATTCAAAGTGAACGAAGAACGAAGGAGAGATCATTGAGATCATTGGAGATTGGAGTCAAGCTTCCAAAAAATAATTCCATACTAATTCAATATATCCCACCCAATCCTGAAAACTATCCAATTGGATAGATTTCCATACAAGCTCAGGTAGGTCTACGCAAAATCTGAAACATATCCAATTGGATAGATTTCA
>JALLOT010003002.1:0-11872 GCA_036939595.1 Thalassiosira livingstoniorum | reverse complement strand
GGGACATAGTCTGTCCATCGTTATCATGTAATTTATTACGTACCTGTCAAAATGAGGCAAGTCGTACTTACGTACCTGACAAGTGCTCCACACAATGACAGTTTCTACGGTTTCTTTTACCCATTAGAATCCATTGGCTTGGCATGCTCTTGGCATGGCATGGCAGCATATCCAGCCTATTAAAACATTGATTTCGGCGAGTCCAACGAGGTCCAACGGACATAAGTAATGTTGTTTCGTCCAGTTTCGTCGAAGATTTTCATGTATTTGATTGTGATAAAGGCGTTAAGAATATAACTTTAATTACTAATATGCCTTCAAACGGCAAAAGAGACGGTTAATTCAATCAAAAATTGATTGTGTCTCGGTATAGTAGGTACCTACTTACATAGGTAGGTATCTACCTAGTAAAATTGATGGGGTATGAATTCCTACTATGCCTACATTCTAAGCTCTAGATACTAAGGTAGTAGTAGTAGTTCTTTTGGTATTATTATTTTTTTTTAACATACCTCTATGTATCATACCTTGTTAATAGTATTATGACTCTCTCTGTAATACATAAACATGCGAGTTATAAGTTTTTTCTTGTCCCAAATAAAAAGGCATATTTTTAATACTAAGTCCTAAGGCAGTCTTCAAACTATTGTGACAACTGACGCACCTCTAATAATGGTGATGTTGTCAGATTTGTCCATCATGTCAAAATCTAAGATAAAAAAGACAGCCTTAATGACTAAACAGATAAAATTGCGGCACACTATCATTGACATTATCAACCCTCTATGGGGTCTACGAGGTGATCAGCCTGGTTTTGTCCAAGGACAACAATACTGCCAATCACCATCCGCCGTCACCATCCCTCCACCATGACATCTGATAGATCTAAGTTTTTGGCTGTTTTGGACCAAACCAAGTACATGGTATATCAGAAACGACCAACTATCATGATCCATTGTGTATGAAGTGATGGCGGAGGCTTCGCCATTGTGACAGAAGTAGTTGGGTTTCATGGTGGTGCTGGAATTTTTAACTGTTATTTAGACCATGATGCCATGGAGACATCCCCAGGGTGTCATTCGTCAATAAAAAGGTCTTGAAGAGAAGAATCTGATTTGGATAATCAGATTTGTCTCCAACAAATAATATTGACCTTAATTCCGCTTTTTGAAGTAAATAGTCCTTTTTATGTAGAATAGAAAGAGTATTTAATATGCAATACTATCCCTAAACGTTCAGAGCACGAAAATAAGATAAGAGTTCGCTGTCCGTCGTCCGAACTCCGATTATCGTGCATGCATGTAGCATTATTGCGGAGCTTGTATAGTACTACGTACATAAAAGTACTTATGGTACTTCTTATGTGTTGTATTGTACTCTAGTATGAATATGGCATGGTTCAATACTATGTACTTACAATACAATACTACCGTCTTTATCTTGGGTCTCTTTTGCAGTTTTTCTTTCAAGGAGGAAAAGCAAAAAAAAATTAGCTGCATTTTTATTTCAGAATATAAATATGAATTTTAAAGGTTTTGTCCCAGTCTGGATGCTATTGTAAACAGGCGTACAGAAAGGCATAGACTAGGAATAGTGGTAACATGTAATGTGCCAAAAAGTCACCCAGGTTATTTCCCAGTCCCAGCTGGGAGACTGTTATGGGTCTCTCCAAGCCCCAATAATAAAAGCTCCTCCCCCCATCATCATCTTTGGTCTAGAACTCTTCTCCCACAATCCACAGATAACAATATTATTAGCCCTTACTACCTGAAGCCCCATCCATTCAGTCAAAGAATGCCACCTTTTCATCATATTCCCTTACTTATTTTGCTGCCAACAAGGAGGCAAGCCACTTCTCTGTGGCTTTAGTCTCAGGACATGGCAAAGGCATCAATGGAGTAGAACGTCAGATAAAAGTGTCAACTATCTGGACAAGAAAATCATAGTTCATTGTCATCCAAACACAAATTAACAAGATACATTATTGCTGAGCTTATGTTGTACAATACCCTCTTTATCATGAAAATACTAACTAGGTGGATTTGGTACCCACATTTCATATTTTTTGCTGCTCACATAAATTCTGTTGAACTTCAAGTGTGCCCTCATTTGTCAGAAAAGCAAAAAGTGCTCACATTTTCTTGGTTTCCTAAAAGAACTATGTAGAGTATGCACAATACCATGCTGAAATTGTTCTTCTTCCTCTGAATTCTGGAAGAAGCATGACTATGGTCCCACAACAAGATTGTTTTGAAAGTTGAGATGATTGTCACTACATGACAATGATTAATTGAGGGGAAGAAGGCAAAGGATGAACTCTTTTTACAATAATAAGTATCAAATGTACCTAATACCACCTAGTGCCATTCAATAAGGAGCTAACATGATTTTTTTCATTGTACTATTTCCTACTGTTTGTATAAATTTTCTGTTGGAAGCTCAACCAGCCCAAAAATCTGACAAACACAGAACTTGACTAAACTTAACAAAAATGAACAATGGCAAAACGATGGCATTAAGCTGCCACTTTTAGACCAAGCTCAACCCACCACAATCATCACATAACAGCCAATCAATCCATCATTATACATCACAAAGACCACTGATTTTTATACTCTGAGTTTCATTAGAAATTTTATTTACTATTTTATTCATGGGCAGAGTGAATTGTGCAGATTAGCATTGACATGCCCCAAATGATTTATGGCATCCAAAACAACAAAGAAGTCACATATGAGATCACATCTTTCATTTCACTTGTTTCTGTAACTCTTGAAAATACTTCCTCACATGTGCATCTCAATTTATAGATGACTTGATCTACAGCAACTTCTTTGACTGAAAACTGTTTGTTCTGGCTAAGAAACTATAGTGTCTTTTGTTTGTATTGAATCTTGCTGTCTCAGCAAATCCATGGTCAGATAATGCAGCACAACCTCTTGGGATTTTTCAACTGCGGTGAGTTGGTATGCTTAAAATGAAGCAAAGTGAAATTGATCAAGATAAGCATGGTGCAGCACTTGGTTTGACTTTATCAAAAAAACAGGCACATGTAAAAAGAGTATTTTGCCTTGTGGTGTGAATTTTAAAATCTTTTCCATCAGGAACAGCACATATAGTATTTAATTTTTTATTTTTGTATTTCAGGACAAGTTTCTGCAAAAAATTCTTAGTTTATTTCATTCTCTATGGTTTTTTAAACATGTTTTCACATTTTTACTTTTCCAAATATCTGACTATATTGCAAGAATTAATTTGAGAAATTGGTAAGACTATGTGTATTTTATCCTCACTTTTGCAAAAAAAAACACCACTCAAGTTGTGCAATGCTTGTTGACTTAATAATGTCCTCTGTTGGCCAGAGATTGAAAATCACATCAGTGTACAGAAGCTCTTCTTTCAAGGAGGAACATCCAAACAAAACATTGGCTGCATCAGGATGTAATTTGTAGAAAGTTTTTGATTTCAAGGTTGTCTGTCTTGCTCCTTGAATAGCACTGTCTGTCAGTTCAAATATCTTTTTTAAAAACACATTTTCTTGAGCTTGGAACTACTTCATTGCCTCTCCAAATGTTTGTTGTTTCCAATTTTTTCTTCAACCTCATTCTTCATTTGGTTACAAATTAAGTCTCTTTGGCATTCATATCTTCTTCTTACTTTCTGAGTTCTTCTTCTTTTTCAATCAATTCCAATTTCATCTCATCTATCTCTGTCAAATTTGACATCTTGTGGCTTGTCTAGTGCATCACTGACCCACTGACTTTTCACTTGACTTCTCCCATCTGGGAGATAAGAAGGGCAGATAAAAGTGAAGGTGGGTTAAAATTGTGTGGTTCTCCATCAGCACAAGCCTTTTTTCAATTGTTGAGATTCCTAGTATACAAAATGCAAGCTCTGCATGAACATCCAGTTTTTGTTAAATCCAACAACTTAACTGGTTTTATTAATAGCACAGAAGGGATACTTTATATGGGGGTGATGGATATTCTGGTGGCAGATGGTGAGTGGTTATTTGATTTTTTTCTTTTGTAATGTGTCATGCAGAAGAAATTAAAGGTTTTTGTTGTTGCATGGATCATGTAATGTATCTACCCTGTTGGCCCTGGACATGTGAATAATGCTTCTTTGTGTATCCAACAACACCTTGGGCATGAGCAGTGACAACAATCAAATACAAACATCTTTCCCATGCTAATTAACTGGAAACACAATGACATAATGATTAACACTCATCAACTAATCTCTACTTCAATTTCTATATTTATTCTGGATTTTGAAGTGTGATCATATAAATTGTAAGTGAAGTTAGCAAAAATTGTTCAAGAGCCACTACTATTTTAATATTTTTTGTTTCAATTAAATTTCAGTAATATTCAACAATGTTAAACACTCACCTTGCAACTAATGATTAAAACCAGGTGGTTGCAGCAGCACCACCACAACAATGACAAAGCAAATGAATTAGATTAGCCAAGATGGCACCTGAAATTGAAAACAAAGGTCTGACATCACCAATGGTATGTAGCATTTGAAAGCAATGTTTGTTGGGATGAAATGGCATCACCTCACTGGTATCTGGTGATGGTGGCAATGGTGTAGGATAGCAGTGGATGTTTGATAATGACAGTGGATTGGTGGACTGATTTCCAATGGGAATTTTAGGGTATGGTATTGATGATGAATACAAACAGGAACCATAGCAACGAGTAATAGGAATGGACATGGCAGTGTCAAGGATCCACCACCATGACCTGTGTTGACTGAACAAATAGAAAGGTTCTTTGAAGTGGACATCCACAATCTTTGTTTTATTGCATTGGTTTTTTTGCATTGTTGGCATTGACATCATCACTGTTGTCTCCAATATCTTGTTAGATGGGGATGTTTTAGAACCATCTCAAGGAGCTATCTTAGTACAAAGCAGTTGTCTATGGTGATCATGTGGGAGCCACAGGTTTACCACATAATTTTTTTGATGAAGAAGCTTTGCAGACCTGTCACATAGATTTTGGAGAGTATGGGCATGTACAAAAAGCAAATTGGAATTCATTGGCTGATTTTGAATACTGATGGTTGTGACAACAACTGTACATGGTGAGAGGGGGAACAATTGATTCAAAATATATGATAAAAATGATAATGAGAAATGGAATGGCATGTGGTGTTTTTGCCGGTTATTTTCCATTTGTGTGTTTCTGCTAATGGACATTATAGTATGTGCATTCAATTGTGAGGTGTGCTTGCCAGTGGCTGTGGAGTTTACCTTTCATAAAGAAAACCATTTTTGGGTACAGCTTACTTCATTTTTACAGGTAAGCAATAAATTACAAGAAGAAATGGCAGAAAGACTGTGTTCATTCCAAGTGCTTTTGTCCAGATATGTTTCAACAATCAAAACATTGTCATACAAAAACTTCCTATAAATTTTATACTTAAGGTAGAAATTTAGGATGAAAAAACCCTCTTGCCTACCTATATAATCTCCTTTCTTTTTGAAAGATACTGTGATGGATGCTGCTCAAGAATGGAAGTGGTGGCAGCGGTGGCAGTGGATTTGGGATAGGGAGGAATAGTTCCATGCAGAGCCATGCAGAGCCATACAGAGGCTCTTCATGGAGTTGCTCTCCTTGTTGACATTGAAAATGGTGCGATAATGGGAGGAGGGGGTTATTTGCTAGCTTGTGAGTTGCCGATGTTGTTATTCATGACAGTTGTGCTCAGTGGATAAGCTACCATGTTTTTGTCATTGAATAACACCGGCAGAAGTTTGGTGACGGTGTGGTGGGTTGGGAAGAAATGAATGCCATGATGGTGGATGGTGGAGGTGCCATTGAGGGCAGATTTGGCAGTACTGGTATGTTTTGGGTGGGATAGAACTGGATAGACGTACTATGGTACCTACTTACCCAAATCATGTTTATTAGGGAACAACACAGAGAATTATTGACAAACTCAGGAAAAACTTCTCATAAAAAATTGGAACTTTGTCCCGTAGATTGTCCCGCATGGTTCAGTCCCTCTGTATCAGACCAATCCCACAAAAACTGTGCACAGCACCGGCACCCGGCACACAGCACACAGAACACACCACACACACACAGAACACACAACACACAACGTTCAGCCCCCCTCCCCCGCCCCCTCTTCCCTCCCCCCCAAACCAACGCCACCATGGTGAAGATAATGCTCGACGAACGTCTCCGACGACAGCACCATCGCCTCTTCCAACAGTCGTTGCGCAAATCCCTCAAGAACGAAGAGAAGAATCCTACGACCCCTACGAATCCTACCAACCCTACAGGGAAGGAAGGGAAGAATCCTAGCAAACCGTCCAACCCTCCCAACACTTCCAACCCTACCCATCCCACCGATCCCTGCAACTCCTTGCCATTGGAGGAATCGATCGATGTGCCATTGTCCCCTCCCTCTCCGCTGGTCACGCCCCCTTCCTCCCCGTTTACTTCCCCTTCTTCCTCCCCCAAGTCCTCCCCAAAGGCGTCAGTGCGACAAACTCCACGGCAAACATCACAACCTACACGATTAACAGGATCAACATTGCCAAAACCGCCCAAACCGGTGGTTCCGCCAACCGAAGAAGAATACGAAAATGATCTCATCAATTCACTCGCTGGATTATGGCCAACCATGCCCCACTTGTCCAACGGCAGACGAACCCGACAGTCGATTTGCAGGAGGATGAGTTATGGGAGTGACTCCTCTGCCTCCTCTGCCTCCAGTGCCAGCGATGATAATAGTGACAGCGACGGAAGTGAGGGCAGCAGCGGTGGTTCTGGCGACGACAACGATAACAATAATGACGACGGATCTGAGGATGAAGATGATGACGACAATGACCTGCAAACCACCCTCTCCGCGGACGAAATCGACACCCGAGCAACCTGCACTTCCAATCGACGACGGAGTTTGCTCAAGGCCAAGGATGCTCCGATGGCCATCAACAATGCGATCCACGCGAACAATCGTCCAAAGTCGATATTGCGTTCGAAGGGTCGGTTTAGCGATTTGACCAATAGTACTAGAAGCAGTAACAGAGGCAGCATGATGAGTGAGGGTGTTGATAGAAATTCCATGCTGAGCAATAGCAGCAATGGGGGCAATCGAAGTAGTAGAAGACATTCCAAACAGTCTCGCCGTCGATCCAGCAAATCCATCAGATCCAATAGGTCCAATCGTTGGAGCGGATCGAGTCGATCGTCCATCCTTCGACGCGCCAGTCGCCTCTCTGGAATGTCGGGAATGTCAGAAACGTCGGGAGTGTCCAGTATCAACAGTGTCATTCTTGGAGGAATGGCAGGATTGCAAGGAATAGAACGAGAAGAGTCCATGAACAAATCCGTCTTGTTTCGAAGTCTGCAGCGGGATTCCAATTTCTATGGGATGGATTTGAGCGATGACGACGATGGAGATGGAAATGGAGATGGCGATGGAAATGGTGATGGTGGGGGTACACCACATTTGGTAAAGGAAGAAAACGACGAAAAAGACGATGACTCCAATCATGATGAACATGAGAAACATGTTCGTTCCCAACGAAAGTGTCATTCCATGTACGAACACACTGAGCACACTGAGTCATTTCCTTCTCTGAAACGAGATGAGGCATTCTTCGAAGGTAATAATGGCCAAACCGATCCAACCAATTCGAGGAATTTGAGAAGTCAGAGTGAATCCCTAGGAACTGCTCGCAGTCATCCACATCATCAACAGCATCACCATCCACAGTATCAGCACCAGAAACAGCACTACCACCAGCAACAACAGCAGCATCAACAGCACCACCATCCACAGCACCAGCACGAAGGACAGTCACACAAATCACACAATCTGCACAAACCGCACAACTACAAACTGGGCGAAACACTCCAATCCCCGCACCACATACTGCACGAACCCCACGACCACGGACGCCACGGACGCCCGGGACGATCCACGCACCACACTCATGCCACTCACCACACACACCACACGCACCACATATTCCATCTCCAAGCGCGAGATTTCGTATTTGTGAAACGATCCAATGGGGAATGGACGTATGCCATTGTTGCTGCAAGGACCAATGCACGGACTGATACAGTCGATGTAAGGACCAATGCCGAAGATGGGTATAGGGGACTGCCAGACGAGAAAGAAGATTCGCTACTGTTGGTCATGGACGAGTTGGGAAGGACGAAGAAATGTTATAGGAGTCGGTGGGGCAAGTATTTGAGGTGTGTCAATCGGGAGTATATGGAGGGATAGGAATGGTGGAATAATGGGTGTGTAGTGGATTGGAGGAATGGAGGAATGGTGGGGGTACGATGGTTTGGGAAGGTGTGGGAAGATGCGTGGGTGTGTGAAAGTGTGGGAGGGTGTTCATTTCTTTGCATTCATTTTTTATTTTATTGCGATACAATTAATGGTTTATGATACTTGATAATATTATGTTGAAACTGAAGTTTGCACTGAAGTTTGTCTGCATAATATAATTCTTTGTAATGTACCTAGTGGTCAAATAGAGGATATGATGTGATTAATGGTTTATAATATTATTTGTTAATATGTTGAAACTGAAGTTTGAACTGCATAGTATGTATTGCAAAGTACTTAGTGGTCACACAATGACATTTTCATAATATGTAAGTTCAGCACAATTTTGCAGCACAAGAGGATAGGATGTGAAATTTTACTTTCCAATAGAACCACATGTGGCATAAGTAAATGTGAAGGTGTTCGACACCCAAGAAGTTGTATTGAAGAAGTTGTTTGTATGAGTTTGAAATTTTTGCTAGATAGAGACATGGAAAGGTGGAATGGTGGGATGGTGGAATGGTGTGTGATGATTTGTGATAGTGTGAGATGGTGTATGGGTCTGTGAAAGTAAGGGAGGGACTGTGAAAGTGTGGGAGGGTGTTCATTTCTTTGTACTTCATTTTTTTATTTAATGGCGATACAATTAATGGTTTATGATACTTGTTAATATGTTGAAATTGAAGTTGGAACTGCATAGTATTTATTGCAATGTACTTAGTGGATAAAATGTGATAATTTACTTTCTAATAAAACCACATAAAAGTTCTATCCAAAATTTGAATATCTTGGAGAAATCAATCGAGGAAACATTTTATCAGAGACAGCCTCAACATGGACCTCAGAGTAAACCTCAACATGGATCTTGACATGGGTGTTAGTATGGACCACTGCATCCAAACCAATACCAGTAGAATCCAGAAAAATCAGTCACATTAGGTGTAACTACCAACACAGCCTGAGAAAAGCTCCTTTCCACATCGTGTTATTCATCACAATGGGATGTCCCTTTCAATCTTTAGAATGAAGCATAAAATGATCCAATGGGGAACAAGCTTCTGTCATGGTTGATGTATGTGTGGATAGGGATGGGAGGAAGTTAGAATTCAAGACTGGATGAGAGGGTGACTTGCTCTTGTCAGAAAAAGATGACTTGGGAAAGACAAAAAAAAGGTATTTGGAGTTTTTGGACAAGTTTCTGAGGTGTGATGGCTTTAATTTCATTGGTGGTAACAGTGGTCATTTGTGGCAAGGGTGTTTCTTGACAGGAAAAATTGTGAGTGGTATAACAGAATATGAATCTACTTTATTTTTCCAATAATTCAAAAATTAGAAATAATGAAATTGATGACTTTATAGTTTCATTCATCTTTGTCTTCATATTTTAGATAGATGTCATATCTCAGGCTTTTGATGTGTGCAAATACTCTGCTTTCACTTTTTCAGACAGGCAAGTGTGGAAGGCTCAGCCTTGAGTTCTTCTCTGGAGTGGGGTTGGAAAATCTGAATGGCTTCCCTGTCTCAACCTCCTCCTTGCCTTCTTTTTCCTCTTCTGTTGTCATTAAATGTTTCAGTGCAGTCTCCTCACAATTGATCTTACCAGTGAGTCCTGAATCAAGTATATGTGTACAGGGTTTTTCCTCTCTACTTGTGGTTCTGTTGAGGATTGTTGAAGATGGATTTTGTTATGTCAGTTTCTGGGAAGTGGAAGCAAGGAGACATATGTGTGGCAAGTTTCTTTGGTTGAAACTTGTTAAAACCTTGATTCAAATGACTATATCACTGCATATGTAGATCTTCTTGCCATGGTGAGTGGTCTTTGATCTAGTTTCTGGAGTGTCCTTATCTGGAGAGGTAGAAGACTAGGCAACATGACATTGTTTTTTGGTTCCATTGCCTTTGTGAATTGGGGGAATGTTGTAGGAGAAGCCTGGGGATATGGATTCACTCTCCCCAATGCCATCATTAGCATGCTTAGCTCAGAATCCACATGGGCAATGGCTGGCACCACTTTCATCTTTTTTGGCTTATGTAGCAACACTGAGGTGTCAACGTATTCAATCCTAGTCAAAGTCACCTTCCTTCAGCAAGGGCAATGGAGTCTTGGATCTTGTCTCCACTGGTATGGTGACAGATCAAGTTAAGTAGAGCTGCTGGTGAACAGTGTGTTGGGGGTCCTTTCTTGACACTTGCTGCAAGAAAAATGCTGTAGCTGGTGGGGAAAACTCAAAATGATCAGTTTCAAGTACTAGTGTCCTGTGTAGAAAATTGTTGATCAGAGATGCGCTCAACAGCTGGGTGGATTGACTCAGTGCAAACATCTCTAAAGTAGAAATTGAAGCAATAAGTACAAGTAGGAATGGAACGGTCTAACATATGTGTCCAGTCCACAGCAGTGTTGGGGTGGATAGTCCAAGTATTTACCCATCAGTGAAGAACACTGGTAGTAGTTGTGATTGAGGATATGACCTGGCTCTTCTACTTGGGAAGCATAAATAGTACCAGTTCCTCTTTAGAGGCTACTGAATAGATAGGCTTGCAATATTTTTATTGATGTTGACAAATGACCTCCTACAGGAAAGTGTTTTTAGCTCTTTTTGAACTAATAATGTGAAAGACAAAAGACTGGTGAGTATCTTTTTTAATGATTGTCTGTAAAGCCAAGTGTTGGACAAATTTCGTCACAAAATACCACAAGTGAGTACCAATATGACCACAATCAATGCCTGTCATCACATTTTTGCATTTCTATGATATCTTTTATGTCATAATGATGTTGTTATTTTGGTATATTTCACCTTGTGGATACTTGTTATTTGCTTCAACTTTGATTTTGGCATAATCGTTACTTTGATCTATGTTTCTAACAAAGTAAATATTATTATTAAACCAAATATGAATTCTCCTAGCATCTTAAAATATTGATACATAGGCATTGACTAGTACAATGAAAATTGTTTTTGGATACATTAGTTATGGAAAACTATATCTCAATCTTGAAAAAGAGGCTCAACATTCTACCATAAGGTAGTATGTTAGAAGAAGTATTCGTGGTGGTAGATGAATAAAATTATTCAACAATTTTCATACTCAATTTTTGATCTTTAAGCACAACAATATAAAATACCTACTTCAGCACAGACACACCTAGCTAAAAATTGAGATTTTAGGAGAGGGCATACTTAAGTGCAAAGGCATCAATCAATACAATGTGTCTGTTAGAATGGTACCAAGGTAGTTAGTAGTAAGTAGGTACAATGTCAAGCTACAAAATTGTGTGGTTTCTGGTATGGTAATAAGTACCTAGCTCTGCCCAAAAAATAAACAGTTGGAGTAAGAATTATTTATGTGGTACCATAGGGAAGTATTGATGCACACCACAAGCATGCTCAATTCTCAATAGACCAAAAAAGATATTTCATTTTTTTTGCTTATCAGTACTGAAAAAATGGAGCTTGTTTGGTAGAAATTGGGCATCTTTTTCCACAATGCTCTGAATCTACGCCCAAAAAATAACCCTAACCCTCACTATTTTTTGTTTTGAAGGGAGTAAAAATTTTGA